>JAVGWX010000391.1:0-16191 GCA_036924085.1 Ariolimax columbianus | reverse complement strand
ATTGGGGGGATTTGTGGATAAATGTGGGACTGATGCGAGCACAAAAATGTCTGCCACACATCCGTGGATAGTGTTCATACTGACCAGGCTGATGTGAGCAGGAAAATGTCTGGCGCACATCCGTGGATATTGTTTGTTTTGTGGGTGAACATGGGGTTGACCAGGCTGATGTGAGCACGAAAATGTCTGCGACACATCCTTAGATATTGTTTGTTGTTTCTGTACTCATTACTGTCTTGAGAAATATCAACCTAAGTGATTAAATGTTGTGAGGTTATGCAATCTTGTGTTAGTACTAGTTGATGTGTATGAAGATAGTACTGGATAGGGAACCTAGCTAGGCCTAGGATCTTCTGGAAAAAATGTCTCCGATGTCTAGGTAGTGAGATCGAGATTTCGCGTTCAGTGTCGAGCACATTAAAATTTCTTAGCAGTTGGAAATCGAAAAGAGTAGGCCGCTGCCTGGATAAAATTCAAGTTAAAAATCTATCCAAGTTATTTGTACCTTTCCCCAAGTGGTTTATTAAGAGCAGCTATAGATGGTGCCTAACTGACTGCAGGTCTACTTAGCTCGTGTGAGTCTATTAAGATGGACTCCTACATCGATTAAACCACCCTCCAAGAAGCTGTTGTAAACAGACTCTGTAGAGTCTTCTAAACTAGTATAAAGACATTATGTTAAGTTAGGTGAATATAAAAAGAATAACAATAATTTGTGTTCCTAGTGTTGGATTTGAGTACAGTACAGATCATGGAACCAGCTGGCACAACTTCTATACCCCCTGCTCACCATCAACATGCAGTGGTCACTACCAGACTTTTTCATCGGTGTACACTCCTCAAGAATTGGTCGGGTAAGTACAGTTTTATTTCCTCCTTAGGATTTCAAGTGAGCAATTGAGAAGCTTCATACATCATAGGCGTCTCAGTCTCTATAGACCATGCGCGTGGCACCCTGTGAGTTTTGTCCATCTTTGCCTTCTGAATTTTAATACTATCTACTATGGCTGTAAAGGCCGATCCACGAGTGACAGTCCCTGCCACAGAATGCACAACCATACTGAGTAGGCTGACTCACCAGGGTGTTCCTTGATCTCTTCAGTCTTTCTCTTTTCTCTGCAACCAAAAGGCCTCTACAAGCGTCAGTAGTCACAATGCCCCCTCCAACTGAGTCTCCAGATAGCTCGATCCTCAGCAATTTTTTCCCAGCCCTCCGATGGTATGTCGCATGATTTCATGCTGCTCTTGCATTTGTCCTTGAAACGCAGTGTAGTACGGCCAATTCTTCTAACTCCATTGGCCAGCTCTCCAAAGAGGATATCCTTTGGTAGCCTCCCATCTTCCATGCGGTAAGCGTGCCCCAACCACTGAAGTCATCGCTGGCTCATCAGCAAGTACATGCTGTGAGGTTATTCTCTGTAAGACCATATTATGTGTAACTTACCTGTGTGGGTATCCGCTAGAGAGAGAGGTAGAGTTGTTGCTGAGAGGAGCTGTGCATACTTGACAACAACATCCAGGAACAGAATGGAGATCGAGGCAGTGACTTTGGCTCTGAGGTGGCCCTCTTTAATGAGGGCCGTAATCGTCTCTGACTCTCAATCCTTGCTTTGGAAGGTGCAGTAGGGCTGACTATTTTATGAGCAGACAGGAGACATAAAGGCCTCAAACCTCCAGAAACTTGCGTGGACCTGCTGTCCTGGCCATGTTTAGGTTTGCGAGAATGGAAGAGCTGACATCATGGCCTCAGGAGCAACCACAGTTGGCTATGGATAGAGGTGACATTGTGAAGTTAATCAACGACTGTCTTTTTTCAATGAAGATACTTAATTAACAACAATAACAACCCTGCACTACAAATTTAAGCACTTTGATAGCATCTCAGACTAACTTTACTTTGTTAATGTTTAGCAAATAATGGATGTACATACCTGTCTACTCCTACAGGTGGAACAGAGTGACACTTCCTATCCCCTATGCAGCCCAGTCACCTAATGTGAGGTTCAGGTCTATCCACCATGGTCCAGTGTCTGTTCCTTGGGCCATAGATGATGGTAAGCAGCTGAAACTATCTGCTTCTTACATAACTTTAATGGACAGTACTTACTACACAGCCTTCTTCTTCGATCACCTTTCTATTAAAAATTCCATTCGCCATATTTCTCTTTTCTCCAAGGCGGTGTGCGTTGCACTGTGGTTTTTATTTTGCACCTGTCGGCCCAGTGTATTCAACTTCAGCATGCATTATTATGTAAGGGTCTGCTTCCTCCTGCATTTTTAAGGGTTTGCTTTCCCGGATTAATGGCCGGTGCTGTGATTGGCATCGAACCCAGCACCTTCGGTTGTGAGCCATGTCACTTAACCACAAGCCCACGCCATCAAACTTTGATCATGCTTCTAGCCTGGCGAGGTTTACGATGGACACACTGCATTTCAGGTCTTCGCTGGTGCCCCACAGCTTTTTGAGCACTGCTGCTCTCTCAGGTCAGACTGCTTCACTGTGGTCTGCATAAGTAGGGCAGTCCTGCAGGATATGTTCTGGTGTTTGCTTGGGTGCTCCACAATCGCATGTGGTGGTGTCTATAAGACCAATTCTGTGGAAATGGGCCTTGAGTCTGCAATGTTATATTCTTAGTCTGAAGATCTTTGTGTGCCCATCTTTGCCAAATTTGTCTATGTTGTCATTTTCTGGCTTGTTTTCTTTGTGCTGGTCTTTCCATTCTGTTCTCATGGATCGTTTGATGAGTATTTTTGCTTCTTTATAGCACTATACAGAAATGATTGTTATGTTACCTTATATTGAACTAGAAATGTGTTAACACAAGTTTTCATGAAGATGTCCTGCAGAATACCCTGTTACAGCTTTCTCTTTAGTACAGTTTTTACAATTTTGAAAGAGTTAACCAAAGATCTTCCATGGTCAGGTCAGGCACAAATTGTTGCCACAGAAAAAGGCATTGCCAAGATTAATGCAGCAATAAGGGTGGACAATTGTCAGAGCTTACGTACGCTAGTGTAGGAATTCATAGTGTCATTTAGTTAGTTATTTAGTTACTCGCCCCTTTCAGCCATGACTGACTATAGGATGATATGACTTGCAGTGGAAAAAAAAAATAATAACACAACAAAATGTATACTTAGCTTTGGTTGTCTTTCTCCTTGCGGCATTGTCTTTTCACTTCTCTGCGTTGCAAGAGCTTCGCTTCACCAAGCGTGAACTGGCCATACAGGGTACATCTCTACCTGGATCGGTCTGCAGCTTCGTCTACCCAGGATGTCACATTCATGTTCAGGGCCTTCATATGACGCTTGCACACATTTTTGAACCTCAACTGTGGTCAGCCGACTGTTCTCGTGCCATTCGTCAACTGTCCGTAGAGGATATCTTTGGTGTCATTTGGGACAGTTCAAATAGTGGTTTGGAGGAAACTGAAGTAATGGAAAGTGTGTTCACAATGGGTTCATGGAAGCTGACCAACCACCATAAGGAGGAATGCATAAAGCAAAGTTTGAACCACTTGCTGCATTTCAGAGCGGAGAATGATGCATGTCTGTTGCACATAGTGGCAGGTGATGAACCGGGGTGCCACCACTTTGAGCCATGCAGCAAAACAGCGAGCATGCAATGGAAACATCCAGACTCATCAAAACACAAAAATTCAAATCACAGGTTTCTGTTTGTAAGGTTATGTTGACCGCAATTTTGTTATAATGAAGGGCTTTTGTTGACGGACTTTACAGAGCCTAATAGGAACGTTGATGCCTTCCATTACAATGATACACTGCACAAGATGCATAAAGTCATCAGGAATAAGCGACTTGGCATGCTTTCACGCGGTGTGATTCTATTGCAAAACAATGCTCTTCATAAAAAATCAAAGGTGTGATCTAAAAAATAGAATTATCTAACATTTCTTCCCATAGGGCAGACATTGTCTGCCATAGGCCAACCTCAACCTTGTTCTATTAATAAACAAAGTCAAATTAGGAATGTGCGGACAATTCATGCTGATGTTTCAATTACTTCTTTCCTTTCAGTTTATATTGGCTCATGTGTAGACTGGTGTAACGGACATGGGAGCTGTGTTGATGAGGGATGCAGGTTCGTATGCTAGTTGAATTAAAGATACTTCATTGTCTTTCCCATTCAAATTTAGACATCTGCATTGTATCCTACTTCTTGATTGTCCATGTTATGGGGGCATGTGTGAACATCTGCATCTTGTTTCTTCACCTTCTTTATGAACTTGCTCTCAAGTTGTCTCTATCGGGAGATCTTTGTGTTGGTTTGTGTTGCTGGTTGTGCATGTGGAAGAACTTGAGCGGCCTTCAACCACAATGGGTCCCATGAATGCTGACCGACCACCACCCATAAAGAAGAGCGCATAGGATGGAGTTTGAACCACTTTCTGCAGTACGAAGCGGAGGGTGATGCATTTCTTTTGCACATAGTGGCAGGCGATGAATCATGGTGCCACAGTTATTAAGCCATGCAGCAAAACAGCGAGCATGCAATGGAAACATCTATGATTACCGGAACACAGACAAATTCAAGGCACCTTTTCTACAATGAAGGACTTTTGTTGGTGTACTTTTAAAAGCCTGGCATGAACATCAATGCCATCCACTGCAAGGGCACACTAGACAAGCTGTATAAACCATCAAGAATAAGCAGCCTGCATGCTGTCACGTGTTGTGATTCTGTTGCACGACAATGCTCATCTGCATGACATGTTGTAAACATTGTCCAGGAAGCTTTCACACAGAAAATATTTAAAGTTCTGCCACACCCAGCCTACAGTCCCAATCTGTTACTATGTGATATTTCTATCTTCTTTTGTCACCATAGAAGGCCTTTTGGTTACATTCTTGTTTTCGTCCCAGTGTGGTTTTTGAACTATACTTAAATATGTTTTTTTACATGTTATTTTAATTCACTGCACTGCCGCAGCCTTGCCCTGTTTTTGTATTATTGCATAATATTTTTGGTTTAATTTTTTGAACCTGTGACACCTATGCACCTTTTGTGTGTGTAAATACCCCACTCCCCGATCCACCCATAAATCGGTATGACTGGTGGACCATTATTCCAAAGCGTATTTGTGGCTGCACTGCTTAGATTCTGGCCAAACTATCATGACATATACACAGTACACACATTTCCAGAGATTACAAATGTAGCGGCCTCCATGAAATACACAATTGTGTCAATGAATTTGTGATTTTCGTGATGGAAATTAGTTTTGAAAATTCGGGAAATGGCCGTTCTAAAAGGTTATGGACAGAACAAGCCATTGAACGTATTCTCAAGGATTTGGAGGCCAATAAGTTGGATTTTGATGGTGTTTATTCAGAAAAGTACAAGTGATTATTTTAATTATACATGGGAAGAAGATAGTAAAACCTTTACATGTCCTTCTGAGAATCAGACTACTGTCCAGGGGGTGTGTATCCAACGTAATGTATCAAGTACATTTGATACAGAATGTTCTTCAATAAATATATTTTACAACTCACTGACATATCAAAAAGAAACATTGGAGATGGATCAGGTCAGTCAATTTGTGATAGAATATTGAAATTAGAACACAAAGTGTTGTCATAGTAAATAGTGTTCCTCAGATGTCCACCTCTTGCGTATTTTCTCAGGAGCACAGAGCAATGGGATTTTACCCACTTGGTGGCCAGGGCTCAAAGGGTTAAAATTCCAAGTTGGGAACACAAATATAACTGAAGTTGTTGAAAATAATAGTCATAAGAAGTAGTAGATCATATCATTTTCTGTAACTAGACAGTTTACTGTAAGACTGCCAGACTTTTTCATGCTAAACATTGCCTAGTTTTGTAGAGTTTTACAGTATTTTACCATCCACACATTTCAGCTGTGACTTTGGCTTTGAGGGGAATCTTTGTGAGCAGGCTGTTGTCCAGCCAACATCCACACTGCATGAAACATTTGAAGATGTCACCATCATCACATCATCTGTGATACTAGATGTGATTGGGGGAACTGTTGGCTACCAGTGTGGAGTTCTGTCATCAGGGAAGGCTTTAGTGTTCAATGAAGGAGGCCCTCGTGTTTTACGCACAGCTGATGTTAACACCACTTCTATAAGGTAGGAAGCTTTGAATTCATATAAATGTTTCGATTCTAGAACACAGTGTGATCATAATGATGTGCAGTGCATGAACTGTAGCGGTCAGCGACCTAAAGCTGACTGCTAGTGTCAGGGTCAGTGACCTAGAGCTGCCAAAACCCTTCTCCATCTTTCCATGGTGAACCTGTATAACAGGCTGCAACAGGGCAGACTGGCTAAGGAGAAGGGATGGAAGGCTAACCAGGTACCCAAAAATACCATGCTGAAGTTGGATGTGTCAGTCCAATATGTACAAATATCGCAGTCAAGCTGTAAACTACAACACAACTCAACCCATATCCAAACTAATCCTGCCCTTTTCAGGACTTGGTAGCGGGAGTTTAAGAACAAACGAATTAGAATAAGATCCAGGAATAAAAGAGTGACTAAATCAGAAGAAGCCAGTGTAAATTTTACTTGGGTAGAAACTATTTGACTACAAAACCATACTTTTAACACATCTCTTGTCATTCTATTAGGAGCATGATAGCACAGCCTTTTCTAGCCTTGAAAGGAGACAACATCAAAGCTGTCACTTTTTCTTGTAGTTGTTTATGTAATATTTTCATTTGCATGATGGGGTTGGGTTGCTACTTGGTTGATTTTTGTGGTAGAGATGTAAGACGCTTGCCTCTCAAAGCCATAAATGGAGATGGTTAGAGCTACGCAGGTTTCAAGTCACCCCTGGTCTCAAAGAAGATTCTAAATTACATCCAGTCGTCTTGACTTATGTCTTGCTATTGGTGCAAGGTAGTTCGGAACCAGAGAGTGAGGTTGATGACCAGCGCAGTTTCTTCCTCACTATAATCCAAATGCAGCCCAAGTTACATCATCCAGACAGAACTGTCTGATGATGTCGCCATCATCGCTTGCAATGAGCAACTAACTTTTTTTTTAAAGCTGCTTTTTAAGACATGCAAAAAGGGAATCCATAAACAGTCTACATTCAGCTTATTAAGGGTGATGAGGTGGATTGTGTATCATCTTCTTTGTTTGCTCTCAATTAATCACAAATATCTGACATCTTCTCCTTTAACGTTTGTCCTGGAAGGACATTTGTTACATATTGTAGTTTACAGCGAGGCTGCGATATCTGTTTTTTTTTTTTACCAATAAACAATTTCAGAATTATATTATTTGGACCGGGTCGTTCAGTGGGACAGTAGTTTGTATGTAGTGGGGTCGTGTGTAATATGCTTTTCCAGCAAGTTTGAAACGGGGGGGGGGGGGGGGGGGGGGGGGGGGGGTGGGCGGGGGTGGGGGTGGTCATGGTAATCCATCCTTCGTCTTGTGATATATATGTATGTATATATAATAGTATGGATTCTCATCTTCGTCTTGTGTTAGATATGTATGTATATAAAAATTTGCTGTATTTTGTTGTCAATTAATCATGTTCTTGATTGAAATCTTCCAGAAATGGCTACTTTTATGTCAGAGTCAAAGCTATTATCAAAATTTGTTGTCCTGTTTAATTTGCATGGACTTTCAATTCCTCGTTTCAGTTACATTGGTATTTTAGTATGAGAATGTTGTTGTTTGTATGATGATCACATATCAAACTGCTGTTTTCATCTTGCAGATCAGTCCATTTCACACTTAGAATTGGCAGTCAGTCTGTGACCTCTAGTTGTCCTCCACCTGATTCTCCATGGGAAAGTGTATTGCTAGAAGCAACATGCCACGGAGGAGTCAGCTGGGTTTTGCTTGAGGAGTTCTCACCAGCCCACTTTAGACAACCAAGGTAACTTTTGAGTTATCATCATCATTATCAGTTCCGTAGGCTGCTCAGGATCAGGCGGTAGGACAAAGTGTCTTACTCTGAAAGTCTTAACAATACTAACATGTTGAGGGGGTCGTAGGCTAGTGGTTAAGTAACAACCAAAGTTGCTGGGTTCGATCCCCATCACAGCACCGGCCGTTACTCCGGGGAAGCACACCCTTAGAAAATGCAGGAGGAAGCAGACCCTTACATAGAATGCATGCTGAAGTCGGAGGCACTGGGCCGACTGCACAAAATAAAAACCACAGTGCAACGCACACCACCTTGGGGGATTAGAGAAATAAGGCGAACACAAACAAAAAATTAAAAAATAAGTCCCATAACCTAGAAGGTCGTTGAGGCACTGTTATTGCAGTATGTCATACCAACTCCTGCCATACAATAACTGTGTGTCTTGGGCCATTACACACCTGACAGAGCATATCTCTCTCCAGGTGGCAGTTCTTTTTCTTCTTACGCTGTCAGACGTCGACCTTTATTTTTTCAAAAAAAGCAGCTGTCAACACTGCCGTAGAGCTTGTCTAGTGTTGCCACTGGTGATGGCCACATTTGCTCTCTCTGATCCTCGTATGTCAGGCAGTTTTGCAGCAAATGTTCAGCAGTCATTTTCCCGGTACCACACGGGCATTCGTCAGTGCCACCTATCTTCAATTTGTTGAATAGGTGGTACCTCAGTCTATTGTGGCCAGTGCGAAGTCTGAAGACCATGACCTGCTCTCTTCTGTTCAACTGGTAATAGGCATCGTTTTTTGTGTATCCAGTATGTTCTGTTTCCCATTTGGTCATGTATCTAGCTCTAATAAGCCGTTTTGACTCTTCGTACGTCACACTAGTATCTGGTTGTGGTAGTCTTGCATCTTCTTTTGCCAGTCTGTCTGCCTCCTCATTGCCTTGGATATTGCAGTGGAATGGAACCCACTGTACCACTACCCTTTTGGTGCGGACTGCTGGCATAGTTGACAGAGTACTGCTCTTAAATCATTAAGTTCAGTTTTTTTCTGGCTTTTTAGTGCTGTGACTACGGCCAGGGCATCTGTAAGCAGGACTATATGGCTTTCATTCCTTTTACCTGTCACCATTTCTTCCACTGTCGCCCTCAGTGCCTCTGCCTCCGCTCTGAAATTGCTTGTGCAGGTGGCAGTTCATTATAGTTGTGTTTAAATTTCCTACAACAAAGCGAAGGGCGCCAATCTCATGAAGTTTAGACCGTTAATATGACACATGTTTAAGCGTAGTGCTATTCATTTAGCCGATGTCCATTCCAGAATAATTGGATGGAAGAAAACACACAAAACAAACGAATTAACCAGTCCAAATAGAAAACAACAACACATTTCCGTGAACACAAGTAAAAGTCATAGTCTAGTGTGAATTCATGACAAATCCATGGTCTGGTGGCATCTATAATGAACTAAAACAGCAGAGCAATGTAGACCCTCAGCCAGTTATGGCGCCATCTTTGCTGCTCATCTGTAAGGGGAGTTATATGCTTTGGCAACTATGTATTGCACACTGGTGGTCACTGTGGTGGAGGGGTAAGGCACCCATCAAAGTGATTAACAGAAACGGTAGACAATCAAATCCCGTATGTTTCAAGCAATGCTGGTCGCAGCGTAGCTCTGATCAGAGAGTAAGGTTGATGACCAGCGCAGTTTCTTCCTCACTATAATCCAATTACAGCGCAAGTTACATCATCAAGAAAAAACCGTTTCATAATGTTGCCATCATCGCTTGCGATCGACAACACTGAGCACTGGCCCACGGAGGCATACCTTCACACAAAGTAATTTGGACCTTTTAAAGAACTCTCCGCGACAGCAAGCTTTATCCAGAGAACTGGCCTTTACATATAAACATACTTTTTGTAAGTTGTGGTAAATGAGACAAAGAAGAAGTCTTGAGAAACAAAACCAATAGAATTCATATTTTAGTTCATTTTTCACTACACTGATTCTCCATGGAAAAGTGTATTGTTTGAATCAACATGCCATGGAGGAATCAGCTGGGTATTGAATGAGGAGTTGTCATCAGTCCACTTTACACAACCAAGGTTAGTTATGAATAGCTAAATAAACAGTGCACTATTCAACATTCTGTTTGTGACTGTTTGCTAATACACACAAGTTTCAAAATGTGAAAGAAATGCATCACTGTACCCTACAATGTGTGTAACAAAGGGTGATTAAGTAGGGTAGTGCATAAAGCTGGCAACCTCAACATATTAAAAAGAAATTGGCACAGAAATCACCTCTAAAATGGCCAAATAAATTCTTCAATGTCATCTTCCTGCAAGACCACCTCTACTGGAGGCCCCATGCTCTTACTGGAGTTTAAAATGGACATATGATAAATATGTACAAGTATAATTTATATTTCTTTTTTACTTTTGCATAATTTATGTTAGATCTAGCTCTATTGTGCACATAAAAGAGGAGGCATAGTATTAGGCTTTTTACAATAAAAGGGCAGTACAATGTAAACTGGCAGGAAGAACACTCCAAACACCGAGCAGATGACAGATAATACCAACTGCCCAGAAAAGACCAGGTTATCATACTACACCTTCGAGCTGGTCACAACAGGATGAGGCACCACCTGTACACTAAATTCCAGATAGATACTACCAGCCTATGTTGGGAAGGAAGACTGATGTCTGGTCAGGCAAAATATACTGATCAGACATGTTAGTCAGGGTCAGACAAATCATACTGGCCAAGACCTTCACCTTGACTTCCTCGTAGCCCTTCCTGGAAACGGGGTGTTTTCATGGCAGCCTAGCTAACAAACCATGACCTGACTCTGACCTGACCATGACCAGACTCTACCTATACTATTCCTAGACTCTGACCAGACCATGCCCAGATTCAGCCTAGACTATGACCAGATTCTGCCCAGACCATGACCAGACTCTGCCTATACCATGCCTAGACTCTGTCCAGACCATGCCCAGATTCAGCCTAATCAATGACCAGATTCTGCCCAGACCATGACCAGACTGCCTATACCATGCCTAGACACTGCCCAGACCACAACATACTGAGATATCATCTTTATTTATGTCTCTTCTAGTGACTATAATCACTTATTGTTGGATTTGTTCATTTCTGACTATGTCTCCGACAACTTTTTGCAAGAATCTCTTTGACCATGTTGCTATCTTGATCAAGGTTGATATCTCACCCTAATAACAGAGAATTGGTATGAATATATTGCTCACAATTTTTCTCACATTGAAATGTATTGTGTGTCTTAGTTGTGTTGCCACCAATGAACATTATTCCAAGACATCTTAATTTTGTAATTTGATTTAGTTATGTGTTTCTGACCCGTTAATCTACTGCTCTTTCCATTCCAGTAAGAATATCAAAAAGAAATATAAAAGAATGATAATATACTTTATCTGGTTTATGTGTCATCTAGATGTAGCCTAGTCGACAGTGAGCTGTCTTACTAAGACTGGGATTACACTACGCCAGTGTTCAAAATCATGGACGGACAGAACAAAATCAGGGCGTTGTTCGTTCCTGGTACGATCGCTCCTCCAGTCAACCCAGCTGTAAATGGGTACCCAATGTATGAGTTGGTGAAGGTATAAACAGCAAGGAAGGGAACTGGCCACCCCACCTCACATAGGCTGCAGCTTAGAACATGAAGATTTTATCTTCGTCCCCGACGACAGTTGTTGCTATGGGACCCATCTTGACCTTTAGAAAGAATTGAGATTATTTTGTGATCAGCCATTCTGAACTTCTCTTAAACAGGTCCACAACAGTCACTCTTCCCAAGACTGCACAGGGACCTGTGTGTCAGTTCCGATGGAGACAGCCCCAACATTCAGGACATGGCCGAGATGTCTGGGCAATAGATGACATCCACCTTTCTGTGGATGGTTCCACGAATCTGCTCGCTGTCGAGATGATGGACATGCCTGACTTGGACAGTCGATTGGCTGCTAATCTTGGGAAATTAGTTGACAGTTTTTGTGAGCGCATGAGGAGTATAACGTAAGGTCTATTCGTATGGGTGTGGATTAGCTATTGGTGTTTGAAAGAGAGCTATAGAAACATCTCATTTGTGATACATGAATGAAAGAGTGAATGATTTTCTTGGGATCCAAAGAAGTAGAAGATAGTCATTTAGTATATGTAGATAGTACATGTGAATGTATAAGAGTAAAATGTAAGGTCTGTTAGTATGTGTAGATAGTACAGGTGAATGTATGAGAGTAAAATGTCAGGTCTATTAGTATATATAGAATATATCATCATCATCATGTAGTATGTCTTTGTAGAACGTCGCTCCCATCACAGTCTGTCTGAAAGAAACTCGTTCTCTTGCCAAAACTCCAGCCTCCGCCACAGTCATACCCAGGCATTCCTGGATATCTTGGTGCCATCGTCTTCTTGGTCTACCCCTTCCTCTTTTGCCTGGCACCATACCTTCCATCACCGTTCTCTCAAGACCGTTGTGTCTCTTGATGTGACCAAAGTATTTGCATTTTCTAGCCAAAATGGAATTGATAAACCAGTTCTCCTCTATGCTCAACTCTTGCCGAATGTCTAAATTTGTTTATTTCTCTGTCCAGGGTATTATGAAGATCTTTCTGTAACATTTTGACTTGAAGGATTCGATTCTTTGTCCAGAAGTTTTGGTAATTGTCCATGATTCACAGCCATAAGCTGCCACAGGAATAACACAGGCTCTCAAGACTTTTACTTTTATCATTTTGTTGGTGCTCTGCCATAATTTCTTCAGGATGTTCAGTCTCTCCATTGCTAGTCTTCTTCTGATTTCTTTCGAGCAGTCTCCATTTTTGTCAATTCTGTAGCCCAGATATTCAAAATGTGTGACCTGATCTATTTCACCACCCACTGTAAATTTATGCTGACATTGTGTTTTGTCGGTGGTCATTATCTTTGCTTTATTTATGTTTATGAACAGGTTTCGATCATTTATGGCTGAAAGTAGCTGCTCTAACCCTTCTGTACTTCTTGATAGTATCACTGTGTCATCTGCGTATCGTAAGTCTGGAATCTCGTACCCCCCAATCCTAAATGGGTCGAAACTTTCAATGTTCTCGTCTTCTCTAACATTTCTCATTATACATTCTGCATATATGTTATACAGATAAGGTGAGAGGATACATCCCTGTCAGACTCCATTTTAGAGTATATATCTATGTTTTAAAGATAGTTCTAGAAATAAAACTCCATATATACAATCTCATCTTCTGTGTCTTTCCCCTAACCTAGGTGGTCATTAAGGCATCACATCCCAACATATTATCAATTGTCTCTTTCTATATATATATATATATATACACACACAAACATGCATATATACACAAATAAATACACACATATATATAAATATATATATATATATATAAATAACATTCTTCTATACGACTTATCTCTAGCTGCATTGTTTATCCATTTGTTGACTCCTCTGATTATCAAGCTGAGAATTGTAAACCTCACAAAGACACACAAGTTGACATTATTTCTAAACAAAGTAGTGTCTAGTATATTTGAATCACTTAGAAAACATATACACCAAACAACAGAAGTGTGGATGAAATGGTAAGTAGGTTGGAAATAAACCTTTTGTTCTATTGGTGAAGAATGTTCTTAACTGTGAGAACGACCTGAGTTTGAGGGGACTCCATCAGTTCATAAAAGATGTACTTGTTCGCCCAGCCTGTACTTGTTGGCCCAGCCTTTCTCATGCTAAATGTTTGCAACAAAAGAATATAGAGTTAGTTTCGTTTCGTTTAGACAATTAATTTGTATAGACTTTTTTTACTTTCTAACTTTCTTCTCACCAATAACAATACAATAGTACGCTCAGGCAACTAGTTCCCGCTGCGTAAAATGACCGTGTCTGATGGCCCCGTCTCAGGCAGCCTGCAGTTCTGTTGGGGAGGTGATGATCTGTTTTAGCCAGGTGTTGCAAGGGTGACCCCAAGGATGACTCCAGGATGAGCACGGCTTCTTCCTATCCCTCGCTCCTACAGCTAGTCGAAGTATCTTGTTGGCGGGGACTTCCTAGAGAAGGCAAGAGCCACGTAACAGAAGAGGGAGAGATGATGGTGATCTTTCATCAAGGCAGTGCCTGCAAGATAAGAATGTCGAACTACTTCACTGTTGGAAATATGGTCGTGCTAGTTTATCCAGAAGATGCTTCTCTGGTTGCACAGGTGGAAGGCCTCAAGATTCTGCCGGTCCTGCTATTGTAGTGTCCAGGTCTTGGAGCCGTACAAGAGGATGGGGACAATGCTGGAGGAGTATATACGAAGCCTGGTCTCCAGGAAGAACCTCCACCGGGACTGGAGTGAGTGCATGGATGAAGCTACCAGGCTCATACTATGGGTGATGTCATGACTGCTGCGTGCATCAAAAGACTGCTGTGTGCGTCAAAAGACTGCTGCGTGCGTCAAAAAACTGCTGTGTGCATCAAAAGACTGCTGCGTGCGTCAAAAAACTGCTGTGTGCATCAAAAGACTGCCATGTGCGACAAAAGACTGCTGCGTTCGTCAAAAAACTGCCTGCTGCTCAAGTAGACAAAGTCCTCAGTGGCTGCAACAAGGTTGTCATTCACGATAATGCTCACCAACCGTAGACCATATAAGCCTTAAAAGGCACACAAAAAAACACATTTTTTGTTCAGAAATCCTTTCCTGTAGCTTATCTTCAGCTGCATTGTTTGTCCATGTGTTGACTTTACAGATTCTCAAGCAAAGAGAAGAATGGTAAACCTCGTTCTCTGACATCCAAGGACATGCATGTTGGCCCTGGATATATTGCACAGTTTGACTTGGTGATGGGATGTGGGGTGCCCTACACTGAAGGCCTTGACAACCAGATATACTTCCAGTACTCCGTTGACCATGGCATCAACTGGCATCTGGTAAGTAGGCCATCGTTTTATGTCAGTTATCTGGATTCTGAGATTTTTTACTGGAGAGGAAAGAATTGGTCCACAACACGCACACATGTATGTCATGAAAAGTGATTAGAGAGGGTTGTTCAAGGGTTATAGAATTGGTCCACAACACACACATGTATGTCAGGAAAAGTGATTAGAGAGGGTTGTTCAGGGGTTATAGAATTGGTCCACAATACACACATGTATGTCATGAAAAGTGATTAGAGAGGGTTGTTCAAGGGTTATAGAATTGGTCCATAACCCACACATGTATGTCATGAAAAGTGATTAGAGAGGGTTGTTCAAGGGTTACAGAATTGGTCCACAACACGCACACATGTATGTCATGAAAAGTGATTAGAGAGGGTTGTTCAAGGGTTACAGAATTGGTCCACAACACACACATGTATGTCATGAAAAGTGATTAAAGAGGGTTGTTCAAGGGTTATAGAATTGGTCCACAACACACACATGTATGTCATGAAAAGTGATTAAAGAGGGTTGTTCAAGGGTTATAGAATTGGTCCACGACACACACATGTATGTCATAAAAAGTGATTAGAGAGGGTTGTTCAAGGGGTTAATATCCTGATCATTCAAAGTTAAATTACAAGAGAACAATTGCAGACAAGGACAGTGAACTCAATCAAATGGCTTCTTTATTAACTCAACGTCTTTATACTGGTTTATAAGACTGCAGAGTCTGTCTACAACCAGTTTCTTTAACTCGTCTTGATCTAAAAACAATCCATATTCAATCTATTCTTGAATGCTTTAATTTGAACCTGCCTCCGCTATTTCCTGTGGCAATGCATTCCAAGCATTCACCATTCTCTGAGTTTAAAAAAATTCCTAATATCTAATCTGGACCTCTCTTTAGTTAATTTGTAGCTATGCCATCTTGTTCTTGTAGATGGTTGATTTTTGAAACAAAATTGTTATAGTCTAACTTATCCTTTCCTTTGATTATCAAATAAACTTGTATTAAGTCACCTAGATTCTTCTCTTTTCTAGACACTGTAGGCCGGTTATTCAGAGTCTTTCCTCATAACTGTAATTCTGGAATCCCACTATCAGCTTTGTCGCTCTTTTTTGTATCATTTCCAGCATGTTTATATCTCCTTTACGATTATGAATCCACACCTGTAAACAATACTCCAATCTAGATCTAACTAATGCTTTATACAGTTTGACAATCACTTTCTTGCTCCTATGTGCAATATTTGTTTTTATCATACCTAGCATTACATTACATCTTCCAGTGCTACCTGGACTTGCTCACTCACCTTACCTGTATGATGTATTATAACCCCTTAATAAAAGCAAACAAAGAAGAAGTTTAAA
>JAVGWX010000390.1:0-16694 GCA_036924085.1 Ariolimax columbianus | reverse complement strand
ATCGAAATCTAGACCAAAATCTAGACCAAAATCTGGACCAAAATCTGGACCAAAATCTAGACCGAAATCTGGATCGAAATGCAGACCGAAATCTAGACGAAAATCTTGACCAAAATGTACACCAAAATCTAGACCCAGTTCTATACTAAAATCTGGACCAAAAATCTAGACCAAAATGTAGACCGAAATCTAGACCAAAATGTAGGCCGATATCTAGACTAAAATCTATACCAACATGTAGACTAAAATCTAGACTAAACCAAAATCCAGACCAAAATCCAGACCAAAATCTAGACCGATATCTAGACCAAAATTTAGACCAACATTTAAATCGAAATCTAGACCAAAATCTAGACCAAAATCTGGACCAAAATATTGATCAAAATCTAGACAAAAATCTAGACCGAAATTTAGACCGAAATCTAGATCTATATCTAGACCAAAATATAGACAAAAATCTAGACCAAAATCTAGACAAAAATCTAGACCAAAATCTAGACGAAAATCTAGACCAAAATGTACACCATAATCTAGACCCAGTTTTAGACCAAAATCTGGACCAAAATATAGAATAAAATGTACACCATAATCTAGACCAAGTTCTAGACCAAAATCTAGACTAAATGAAAACTAGACTAAAATCTAGACCAAAATCTAGGCGAAAATCTAGACCAAAATGTACACCATAATCTAGACCCAGTTCTAAACCCAGTTCTAGACCAAAATCTGGACCAAAATATAGACCAAAATGTACACCATAATCTAGACCAAGTTCTAGACCAAAATCTAGACTAAACCGAAAACTAGACTAAAACTAGACTAAAATCTAGACCAAAATCTAGACCAAAATGTACACCAAAATCTAGACCCAGTTCTAGATCAAAATCTAGACTAAAATCTGGACTAAAATGTAGACCAAAATCTAGACCGATATCTAGACAAAAATCTAGACCAAATCCTAGACCAAAATCTAGACTAAACCAAAATTCGGACAGAAAATCTGGACCAAAATCTGGACCAACATCTAGACCAAAATCTAGACCGATATCTAGACCAAAATTTAGACCAACATTTAAATCGAAATCTAGACCAAAATCTAGACAAAAATCTGGACCAAAATATTGATCAAAATCTAGACCAAAATCTAGATTAAAATCTAGACCAAAATCTAGACCAAAATTTAGACCGAAATCTAGATCTATATCTAGACAAAAATCTAGACCAAAATGTACACCAAAATGTACACCATAATCTAGACCCAGTTCTAAACCCAGTTCTAGACCAAAATCTGGACCAAAATATAGACCAAAATGTACACCATAATCTAGACCAAGTTCTAGACCAAAATCTAGACTAAACCGAAAACTAGACTAAAATCTAGACCAAAATAGAGGCAAAAATCTAGACAATAAAATCTAGACCAAAAATGTACACTAAATTGAACACCAAAATCTAGACCCACTTCTAGACCAAAATCTAGACTAAAATCTGGACCAAAATCTAGACCAAAATCTAGACCAAATACTAGAAAAAATCTGGACCAAAATGTACACCAAAATCTAGACCAAAATCTAGACCAAAATCTAAACCAAGATCTAGACCAAGATCTAGACCAAAATCTAGACCAAAATCTAGACCAAAATCTAGACCAAAATCTAGACCAAATCCTAGACTAAGATCTAGACTAAGATCTAGACCAAAATCTAGACCAAAATCTAGACCAAAATCTAGACCAAAATCTAGACCGAAATCTAGACTATACCAAAATCCGGACCAAAATCTGGACCAAAATCTAGACCAAAATCTACACCAAAATCTAGACCAATCTCTAGACCGATATTTAGATGAAAATCTAGACCAAAATCTGGACCAAAATCTAGACTGAAATCTGGATCGAAATGCAGACCGAAATCAAGACCGAAATCTAGACGAAAATCTAGACGTAAATGTACACCAAAATCTAGACCAAAATCTCGACCAAAATGTAAACCGAAATCTAGACCCATTTCTAGACCCAGTTCTAGACCAAAATCTAGACCAAAATCTAGACTAGACCATAATCCGGACCAAAATCTGGACCAATATCTAGACCAAAATCTAGACCAAAAATCTAGACCAAAAATCTAGACGAAAATCTAGACCGAAATATAGACCAAAATGTAGACAAAAATGTACACTAAAATGTAGAAAAAAAATTTGGACCAAAATCTGCACCAAACTCTAGACTAAAATCTGGACCAAATTCTGAACCAATTTCTAGACTAAAATCTGAACCAAAATCTAGACCAAAATCTAGACCAAAATCTAGACAATAAAATCTAGACCAAAAATGTACACTAAAATAAACACCAAAATCTAGACCCACTTCTAGACCAAAATCTAGACCAAAATCTAGACCAACATCTTGACCAAAATTTTGACCAAAATCTAGACATATATCTAGACCAAAATCTAGACCGATTTCTACAACGATATCTTGACCGAAATCTAGAACAAAATGTCCAAAAAAAATGTACACCAAAATCTAGACCCAGTTCTAGACCCAGTTTTGGACCAAAATCTACACCAAAATGTACACCAAAATCTGGACCGAAATCTTGATCGAAATCTGGACCGAAATCTAAACCTTAATCTAGACGAAAATCTAGACCGAAATCTAGACTATACCAAAATCCGGACCAAAATCTGGACCAAAATCTAGACTAAACCAAAATCCGGAATAAAATCTTGACCAACATCTAGACCAACATCTAGACCAAAATCTAGACCAAAATCTAGACCAAAATCTAGACCAAATCCTAGACTAAACCAAAATCCAGACCAAAATCTAGACCAAAATCTTGACCGATATCTACACCGATATCTAAACTAATATCTAGAAAAAAATCTAGACTGAAATCTAGACTGAAATCTAGACTAAACCAAAAATCGGACAAAAATCTGCACCAAAATTTACACCGAAATCTAGACCAAAATCTAGACGAAATTCTGGACTAAACCAAAATCCGGACCAAAATCTGGACCAAAATCTGGACCAACATCTAGACCGATATCTAAGACCAAAATTTAGATCAACATTTAAATCGAAATCTAGACCAAAATCTGGATCAAAATATTGATTAAAATCTAGACCAAAATCTAAATTAAAATCTAGACCAAAATCTAGACCGAAATTTAGACCGAAATCTAGATCTATATCTAGACCAAAATCTAGATCTATATCTAGACGAAAATCTAGACCAAAATCTAGACCAAAATCTGGACCAAAATATAGACCAAAATGTACACCATAATCTAGACCAAGTTCTAGACCAAAATCTAGACTAAACCGAAATCTAGACCCACTTCTAGACTAAAATGTAGACCAAAATCTAGACAATAAAATCTAGACCAAAAGTGTACACTAAAAGGAACACCAAAATCTAAACCCACTTCTACACCAAAATCTAGACCAAAATCTAGACTAAAATCTGAACCAAAATCTAGACCAAAATCTAGACCAAATACTAGAAAAAAACTGGACCAAAATCTAGACCTAAATGTACACTAATATCTCGACCAAAATCTCGACCAAAATCTAGATCAAGATCTAGACCAAGATCTAGACCAAGATCTAGATTGAAATCTAGACTGAAATCTAGACTAAACCAAAATTCGGACCAAAATCTGCACCAAAATTAACATCGAAATCTAGACCAAAATCTAGACGAAATTCTGGATCAAAATCTAGACCAAAATCTAGACTAAAATCTAGACCAAAATCTAGACCAAAATCTAGACAATAAAATTTAGACCAAAAATGTACACTAAAATGAAGATCAAAATCTAAATCAAAGTCTAGATTAAAATCTAGACCAAATACTAGAAAAAATCTAGACCAAAATCTAGACCAAAATCTAGACTGATTTCTACAACGATATCTTTACCGAAATCTAGACCAAAATCTAGACCAAAATCTAGACCGAAATCTAGATCAAAATCTAGATCAAATCCTAGACAAAAATCTAGACTTAACCAAAATCCGGACCAACATCTAGACCGAAATTTAGACCGAAAACTAAACCGAAATTTAGACGAAAATCTAGACCAAAATGTACACAAAAATGTACACAACAATCTAGACCAAAATCTAGACGCAAATTAGGACCAAATTCTAGACAAAAATCTGCACAAGAATCTAGACTAAAATCTGGACCAAATTCTGGACCAAATTCTCGACCAAAATCTGGATCAAAATCTAGACCAAAATCTGGACCAAAATCTGGACCAAAATCTAGACCGAAATCTGGATAGAAATGCAGACCGAAATCTAGACGAAAATCTTGACCAAAATGTACACCAAAATCTAGACCCAGTTCTATACTAAAATCTGGACCAAAAATCTAGACCAAAATGTAGACCGAAATCTAGACCAAAATGTAGGCCGATATCTAGACTAAAATCTATACCAACATGTAGACTAAAATCTAGACTAAACCAAAATCCAGACCAAAATCCAGACCAAAATCTAGACCGATATCTAGACCAAAATTTAGACCAACATTTAAATCGAAATCTAGACCAAAATCTAGACCAAAATCTGGACCAAAATATTGATCAAAATCTAGACAAAAATCTAGACCGAAATTTAGACCGAAATCTAGATCTATATCTAGACCAAAATGTAGACCAAAATCTAGACCAAAATCTAGACAAAAATCTAGACAAAAATCTAGACCAAAATCTAGACCAAAATCTAGACCAAAATCTAGACGAAAATCTAGACCAGAATGTACACCAAAATGTACACCATAAACTAGACCCAGTTTTAGACCAAAATCTGGACCAAAATATAGACCAAAATGTACACCATAATCTAGACCAAGTTCTAGACCAAAATCTAGACTAAATGAAAACTAGACTAAAATCTAGACCAAAATCTAGACGAAAATCTAGACCAAAATGTACACCAAAATGTACACCATAATCTAGACCCAGTTCTAAACCCAGTTCTAGACCAAAATCTGGACCAAAATATAGACCAAAATGTACACCATAATCTAGACCAAGTTCTAGACCAAAATCTAGACTAAACCGAAAACTAGACTAAAACTAGACTAAAATCTAGACCAAAATCTAGACCAAAATGTACACCAAAATCTAGACCCAGTTCTAGATCAAAATCTAGACTAAAATCTGGACTAAAATGTAGACCAAAATCTAGACCGATATCTAGACAAAAATCTAGACCAAATCCTAGACCAAAATCTAGACTAAACCAAAATTCGGACAGAAAATCTGGACCAACATCTAGACCAAAATCTAGACCGATATCTAGACCAAAATTTAGACCAACATTTAAATCGAAATCTAGACCAAAATCTAGACAAAAATCTGGACCAAAATATTGATCAAAATCTAGACCAAAATCTAGATTAAAATCTAGACCAAAATCTAGACCGAAATTTAGACCGAAATCTAGATCTATATCTAGACAAAAATCTAGACCAAAATGTACACCAAAATGTACACCATAATCTAGACCCAGTTCTAAACCCAGTTCTAGACCAAAATCTGGACCAAAATATAGACCAAAATGTACACCATAATCTAGACCAAGTTCTAGACCAAAATCTAGACTAAACCGAAAACTAGACTAAAATCTAGACCAAAATAGAGGCAAAAATCTAGACAATAAAATCTAGACCAAAAATGTACACTAAATTGAACACCAAAATCTAGACCCACTTCTAGACCAAAATCTAGACTAAAATCTGGACCAAAATCTAGACCAAAATGTAGACCAATCTCTAGACCAATTATTAGATGAAAATCTAGACCAAAATCTGGACCAAAATCTAGACTGAAATCTGGATCGAAATGTAGACCGAAATCTAGACCGAAATCTAGACGAAAATCTAGACGTAAATGTACACCAAAATCTAGACCAAAATCTAGACCAAAATCTAGATCAAGATCTAGACCAAGATCTAGACCAAAATCTAGACCAAAATCTAGACCAAAATCTAGACCAATCTCTAGACCGATATTTAGATGAAAATCTAGACCAAAATCTGGACCAAAATCTAGACTGAAATCTGGATCGAAATGCAGACCGAAATCAAGACCGAAATCTAGACGAAAATCTAGACGTAAATGTACACCAAAATCTCGACCAAAATGTACACCGAAATCTAGACCCATTTCTAGACCCAGTTCTAGACCAAAATCTAGACTAGACCATAATCCGGACCAAAATCTGGACCAATATCTAGACCAAAATCTAGACCAAAAATCTAGACCAAAAATCTAGACGAAAATCTAGACCGAAATATAGACCAAAATGTAGACAAAAATGTACACTAAAATGTAGAAAAAAAATTTGGACCAAAATCTAGACCAAAATCAGCACCAACATCTAGACTAAAATCTGGACCAAATTCTGAACCAATTTCTAGACTAAAATCTGGACTAAAATCTGAACCAAAATCTAGACCAAAATCTAGACCAAAATCTAGACAATAAAATCTAGACCAAAAATGTACACTAAAATAAACACCAAAATCTAGACCCACTTCTAGACCAAAATCTAGACCAAAATCTAGACCAACATCTTGACCAAAATTTTGACTAAAATCTAGACATATATCTAGACCAAAATCTAGACCGATTTCTACAACGATATCTTGACCGAAATCTAAATCAAAATCTAGAACAAAATGTCCAAAAAAAATGTACACCAAAATCTAGACCCAGTTGTAGACCCAGTTCTGGACCAAAATCTATACCAAAATGTACACCAAAAGGTTCCGTCACACTGCAACATCCAAGGCAACGAGGAGGCAGACAGACTGGCAAAAGAAGGTGCAAGGCTACCACAAATAGATACCAGTATGACGTACGAAGAGTCAAAACGGCTTATCAAAGCCAGGTACATGTCCAAATGGGAAACCGAACATACTGGTTACACCAAAAACGATGCCTATTACCAGTTGAACCGAAGAGAGCAGGTCGTTGTCTTCAGACTTCGCACTGGCCACAACAGACTGAGGTACCACCTCTTCAACAAATTGAAGATAGGGTGTACCGACGAATGCCCGTGCGGTACTGGTAAAATGACCACTGAACATCTGCTGCAGAACTGCCCGACATACGAGGATCAGAGAGAGCAGATGTGGCCATTGCCAGTGGAACTGCAAGACAAGCTCTATGGTAGTGGCGAGAGTCTCAGGATGACCGCCGCTTTTTTCGAGAAAATAATGGTTACTGTCTGACTGTGTACGCAGAAGAAGAAGAAGAAGAAGTACACCAAAATCTGGACCGAAATCTTGATCGAAATCTGGACCGAAATCTAAACCTTAATCTAGACGAAAATCTAGACCGAAATCTAGACTATACCAAAATCCGGACCAAAATCTGGACCAAAATCTAGACTAAACCAAAATCCGGACCAAAATCTTGACCAACATCTAGACCAAAATCTAGACCAAAATCTAGACCAAAATCTAGACCAAATCCTAGACTAAACCAAAATCCAGACCAAAATCTAGACCAAAATCTTGACCGATATCTACACCGATATCTAAACCAATATCTAGACCAAAATCTAGAAAAAAATCTAGACTGAAATCTAGACTGAAATCTAGACTAAACCAAAAATCGGACAAAAATCTGCACCAAAATTTACACCGAAATCTAGACCAAAATCTAGACGAAATTCTGGATCAAAATCTAGACCAAAATCTAGACCAAAATCTAGACCAAAATCTAGACCAAAATCTAGACCAAAATCTAGACCAAAATCTTTACTAAATCTAAACCAAAATCTAGACCAAAATCTAAATCAAAATCTAGACCAAAATCTAGACCAAAATCTTTACTAAATCTAAACCAAAATCTAGACCAAAATCTAAATCAAAATCTAGACCAAAATCTAGACTAAACCAAAATCCGGACCAAAATCTGCACCAAAATCTAGACTAAAATCTGAAACAAAATCTACACCGAAATCTTGACCAAAATTTAAACCGAAATGTAGAACAAAATCTAGACCAAAATCTAGACTAAAATCTTTTACCGAAATCTAGACTAAAATCTTTACCGAAATCTAGACCTAAATCTAGACGAAGATCTAGACGTAAATGTACACCAAAATCTAGACCGAAATCGAGACCAAAATCTCGACCAAAATGTACACCGAAATCTAGACCCATTTCTAGACCAAGTTCTAGACCAAAATCTAGACCAAAATCTAGACTAGACCATAATCCGGACCAAAATCTGGACCAATATCTAGACCGAAATCTAGACCGAAATCTAGACCAAAAATCTAGACGAAAATCTAGACTGAAATATAGACCAAAATGTAGACAAAAATGTACACTAAAATCTGAACAAAAATCTTGACCAAAATCTAGACCAAAATCTAGACCAAAATCTGGACCAAATTCTGGATCAAAATCTAAACCAACATCTTGACCAAAATTTTGACCAAAATCTAGACATATATCTAGACCAAAATCTAGACCGATTTCTACAACGATATCTTGACCGAAATCTAAATCAAAATCTAGACCAAAATGTCCAAAAAAAATGTACACCAAAATCTAGACCCAGTTCTAGACCCAGTTCTGGACCAAAATCTACACCAAAATGTACACCAAAATCTGGACCGAAATCTTGATCGAAATCTGAACCGAAATCTAGACCTAAATCTAGACGAAAATCTAGACCGAAATCTAGACTATACCAAAATCCGGACCAAAATCTGGACCACAATCTAGACCAAAATCTAGACCAAAATCTAGACCAAAATCTGGACCGAAATCTTGATCGAAATCTAGATCGAAATTTAGATACCAAAATCTAGACCGATATCTAGACAAAAATCTAGACCAAATCCTAGACCAAAATCTAGACTAAACCAAAATCTGGACCAAATCTGGTACAAAATCTGGACCAACATCTAGACCAAAATCTAGACAAAAATCTAGACAAAAATCTAGACCGAAATATAGACAAAACCAAAACCCTGACCAAAATCTGCAATTAAATCTAGACTAAAATCTGGACCAAAATCTGCCATGAAATCTGTACCAAAATTTAAACCGAAATCTAGACCAAAATCTAGACCAAAATCTTGACCAAATTCTGGACCAAATACTACACCAAAATCTGGACCAAAATCTAGACCGAAATCTAGACCTAAATCTAGACGTAATCTAGACCGAAATCTAGACTATACCAAAATCCGGACCAAAATCTGGACCGAAATCTAGACCAAATTCTAGACCAAAATCTAGACGAAAATCTAGACCGAAATCTAGACTAAACCAAAATCCGGACCAAAATCTAGACCAAAATCTGGACCAAAATGTAGACCAATCTCTAGACCGATATTTAGCTGAAAATCTAGACCAAATTCTTGACCAAAATCTAGACTGAAATCTGGATCGAAATGCAGACCGAAATCTAGACGACAATCTAGACGTAAATGTACACCAAAATCTAGACCGAAATCTAGACCAAAATCTCGACCAAAATCTCGACCAAAATGTACACCGAAATCTAGACCCATTTCTAGACCCAGTTCTAGACCAAAATCTAGACCAAAATCTAGACTAAACCATAATCCAGACCAAATTCTGAACCAATTTCTAGACTAAAATCTGGACTAAAATCTGAACCAAAATCTTGACCAAAATATAGACCTAAATCTAGACCAAAATCTGGACCAAACTCTAGACCAAAATCTAAACGAAAATTTAGACCAAAATCTAGACCAAAATCTGGACCAAATTCTGGATCAAAATCTAGACAACATCTTGACAAAAATTTTGACCAAAATCTAGACATATATCTAGACCAAAATCTAGACCGATTTCTACAACGATATCTTGACCGAAATCTAAATCAAAATCTAGACCAAAATGTCCAAAAAAAATGTACACCAAAATCTAGACCCAGTTCTAGACCCAGTTCTGGAACAAAATCTACACCAAAATGTACACCAAAATCTGGACCGAAATCTTTATCGAAATCTGAACCGAAATCTAGACCTAAATCTAGACGAAAATCTAGACAGAAATCTAGATAATATACCAAAATCCGGACCAAAATCTGGACCAAAATCTAGACCAAAATCTAGACCAAAATCTTGATCGAAATCTAGACCGAAATCTAGATTAAAATCTATACCAAAATCTAGACCGATATCTAGACAAAAATCTAGACCAAATCCTAGACCAAAATCTAGACTAAACCAAAATCTGGACAAAAATCTCGTACAAAATCTGGACCAACATCTAGACAAAAATCTAGACAAAAATCTAGACCGAAATATAGACTAAACCAAAACCCTGACCAAAATCTGCAATTAAATCTAGACTAAAATCTGGACGAAAATCTGCACCGAAATCTGTACCAAAATTTAAACCGAAATCTAGACCAAAATCTTGACCAAAATCTTGACCAAATACTAGACCAAAATCTATACCAAAATCTGGACCGAAATCTTGTTCGAAATCTGGACCGATATCTAGACCGAAATCTAGACGAAAATCTAGACCGAAATCTAGACTAAACAAAAGTCCGGACCAAAATCCGAACCAAAATCTATACAAAAATCTGGACCAAAATGTAGACCGATATCTAGATGAAAATGTAGACCAAAATCTAGACCAAAATCTGGACCAAAATCTAGACCGAAATCTGGATCAAAATGCAGACCGAAATCTAGACGAAAATCTAGACCAAAATGTACACCAAATACTAGACCCAGTTCTATACTAAAATCTGGACCAAAAATCTAGACAAAATGTAGACCGAAATCTAGACCAAAATGTAGGCCGATATCTAGACTAAAATCTATACCAACATGTAGACTAAAATCTAGAAAACCAAAATCCAGACCAAAATCTAGACCGATATCTAGACCAAAATTTAGACCAACATTTAAATCGAAATCTAGACCAAAATCTAGACCAAAATCTAGACCAAAATCTGGACCAAAATATTGATCAAAATCTAGACCGAAATTTAGACCGAAATCTAGATCTATATCTAGACCAAAATCTAGACCAAAATCTAGACCAAAATCTAGACCAAAATCTAGACGAAAATCTAGACCAAAATGTACACCAAAATGTACACCATAATCTAGACCCAGTTTTAGACCAAAATCTGGACCAAAATATAGACCAAAATGTACACCATAATCTAGACCAAGTTCTAGACCAAAATCTAGACTAAACCGAAAACTAGACTAAAATCTAGACCAAAATCTAGACGAAAATCTAGACCAAAATGTACATCAAAATGTACACCATAATCTAGACCCAGTTCTAAACCCAGTTCTAGACCAAAATCTGGACCAAAATATAGACCAAAATGTACACCATAATCTAGACCAAGTTCTAGACCAAAATCTAGACTAAACCGAAAACTAGACTAAAATCTAGACCAAAATCTAGACCAAAATGTACACCAAAATCTAGACCCAGTTCTAGATCAAAATCTAGACTAAAATCTGGACTAAAATGTAGACCAAAATCTAGACCGATATCTAGACAAAAATCTAGACCAAATCCTAGACCAAAATATAGACTAAACCAAAATCCGGACCAAAATCTGGACCAAAATCTGGACCAACATCTAGACCAAAATCTAGACCGATATCTAGACCAAAATTTAGACCAACATTTAAATCGAAATCTAGACCAAAATCTAGACAAAAATCTGGACCAAAATATTGATCAAAATCTAGACCAAAATCTAGATTAAAATCTAGACCAAAATCTAGACCGAAATTTAGACCGAAATCTAGATCTATATCTAGACAAAAATCTAGACCAAAATGTACACCAAAATGTACACCATAATCTAGACCCAGTTCTAAACCCAGTTCTAGACCAAAATCTGGACCAAAATATAGACCAAAATGTACACCATAATCTAGACCAAGTTCTAGACCAAAATCTAGACTAAACCGAAAACTAGACTAAAATCTAGACCAAAATAGAGGCAAAAATCTAGACCAAAATCTAGACAATAAAATCTAGACCAAAAATGTACACTAAATTGAACACCAAAATCTAGACCCACTTCTAGACCAAAATCTAGACTAAAATCTGGACCAAAATCTAGACCAAAATCTAGACTAAATACTAGAAAAAATCTGCACCAAAATCTAGACCAAAATGTACACTAAAATCTAGACCAAAATCTAGACCAAAATCTAGACCGATATCTAGACTAGACAAAAATCTAGACTGAAATCTAGACTGAAATCTAGACTAAACCAAAATTCGGTCTAAAATCTGCACCGAAATCTAAACATAAATTTACACCGAAATCTAGACCAAAATCTGGATATAATCTAGACCAAAATTTTGACCAAAATCTGGACCAATATCTAGACTTAATTTACACCAAAATTTAGACTTAAATCTAGACAAAAATCTTGACAAAAATCTAGACCGAAATATAAACAAAACCAAAAACCTGACCAAAATTTACAATAAAATCTAGAGTAAAATCTGGACCAAAATCTGCACCGAAATCTGTACCAAAATTTAAACCGAAATCTAGACCAAAATCTTTACCAAATTCGTTACCAAATACTACACCAAAATCTAGACCAAAATCTGGACCGAAATCTTGATCGAAATCTAGACCGAAATCTAGACCTAAATCTAGACGTAATGTAGACCGAAATCTAGACTATACCAAAATCCGGACCAAAATCTGGACCAAAATCTAGACCAAAATCTAGACCAAAATCTAGACCCAAATCTAGACCAAAATCTAGACCGAAATCTGGACCAAAATGTAGACCAATCTCTAGACCGATATTTAGATGAAAATCTAGACCAAAATCTAGACCAAAATCTAGACCAAAATCTAGACGAAAATCTAGACCGAAATCTAGACTATACCAAAATCCAGACC
This sequence comes from Ariolimax columbianus, assembly GCA_036924085.1. Lineage (NCBI taxonomy): Eukaryota > Metazoa > Mollusca > Gastropoda > Stylommatophora > Arionidae > Ariolimax > Ariolimax columbianus. Next base: position 3,767 of record JAVGWX010000390.1, on the reverse strand, counting down.
AAAATCTGGACCAAAATCTAGACCAAAATCTAGACCAAAATCTGGACCAAAATGTAGACCAATCTCTAGACCGATATTTAAATGAAAATCTAGACCAAAATCTCGACCAAAATCTGGACCAAAATCAAGACCGAAATCTGGATCGAAATGCAGACCGAAATCTAGACCGAAATCTAGACGAAAATCTAGACGAAAATGTACACCAAAATCTAGACCCAGTTCTATACCAAAATCTGGACCAAAAATCGAGACCAAAATGTAGACCGAAATCTAGACCAAAATGTAGACCGATATCTAGACAAAAATCTATACTAACATGTAGACTAAAATCTAGACTAAACCAAAATCCAGACCAAAATCTAGACCGATATCTAGACCAAAATTTAGACCAAAATGTAGACCAATCTCTAGACCAATTATTAGATGAAAATCTAGACCAAAATCTGGACCAAAATCTAGACTGAAATCTGGATCGAAATGCAGACCGAAATCTAGACGAAAATCTAGACGAAAATCTAGACCAAAATGTACACCAAAATCTAGACCCAGTTCTATACCAAAATCTGGACCAAAAATCTGGACCAAAATATTGATCAAAATCTGAACCAAAATCTAGACTAAACCAAAATCCGGACCAAAATCTTGACCAACATCTAGACCAAAATCTAGACCAAAATCTAGACCAAAATCTAGACCAAATCCTAGACTAAGATCTAGACTAAAATCTAGACCGAAATCTAGACTATACAAAAATCCGGACCAAAATGTAGACCAATCTCTAGACCGATATTTAGATGAAAATCTAGACCAAAATCTGGAACAAAATCTAGACCGAAATCTGGATCGAAATGCAGACCGAAATCTAGACGAAAATCTAGACGTAAATGTACACCAAAATCTAGACCGAAATCTAGACCAAAATCTCGACCAAAATGTACACCGAAATCTAGACCCATTTCTAGACCCAGTTCTAGACCAAAATCTAGACCAAAATCTAGACCAAAATCTAGACTAAACCATAATCCGGACCAAATTCTGAACCAATTTCTAGACTAAAATCTGGACCAAAATCTGGACCAAAATCTAGACCAAATACTAGAAAAAATCTGGACCAAAATCTAGACCAAAATATACACCAAAATCTAGACCAAAATCTAGATCAAGATCTAGACCAAGATCTAGACCAAAATCTAGACCAAAATCTAGACCAAAATCTAGACCAAAATCTAGACCAAATCCTAGACTAAGATCTAGCCATAAATCTGGACCGAAATCTAGACTATACCAAAATCCGGACCAAAATCTTGACCAACATCTAGACCAAAATCTAAACAAAAATCTAGACCAAAATCTAGACCAAAATCTAGACCGATATCTAGAATGATATCTATACAAATTCTAGACAAAAATCTTGACAAAAATCTAGACCGAAATATAAACAAAACCAAAACCCTGACCAAAATTTTCAATAAAATCTAGACTAAAATCTGGACCAAAATCTGCACCGAAATCTGTACCAAAATTTAAACCGAAATCTGGACCAAAATATTGATCAAAATCTAGACCAAAATCTAGATTAAAATCTAGACTAAGATCTTGACCAAAATGTAGACGAAATCTAGACATAAATTTATACTATACCAAAATCCGGACCAAAATCTGGACCAAAATCTAGACAAAAATCTAGACCAAAATCTGGACCAAAATGTAGACCAATCTCTAGACCGATATTTAGATGAAAATCTAGACCAAAATCTAGACCAAAATCTAGACCAAAATCTGGACCAAAATCTTGACCAAATTCTGGACCAAATACTACACCAAAATCTAGACCAAAATCTGGACCGAAATCTTGATCGAAATCTAGACCGAAATCTAGACCTAAATCTAGACGTAATCTAGACCGAAATCTAGACTATACCAAATTCCGGACCAAAATCTGGACCAAAATCTAGACCAAAATCTAGACCAAAATCTGGACCAAAATGTAGACCGAAATCTGGATCGAAATGCAGACCGAAATCTAGACCGAAATCTAGACGAAAATCTAGACGTAAATGTACACCAAAATCTAGACCGAAATCTAGACCAAAATCTCGACCAAAATGTACACCGAAATCTAGACCCATTTCTAGACCCAGTTCTAGAAAAAAATCTAGACTAAAATCTAGACCAAAATCTAGACTAAACCATAATCCGGACCAAATTCTGAACCAATTTCTAGACTAAAATCTGGACTAAAATCTGAACCAAAATCTTGACCAAAATCTAGACTAAATTCTAGAAAAAATCTGGACCAAAATCTAGACCAAAATGTACACCAAAATCTAGACCAAAATCTAGATCAAGATCTAAACCAAGATCTAGACCAAAATCTAGACCAAAATCTAGACCAAAATCTAGACCAAAATCTGGATCAAAATCTGGACCAAAATCTAGACCAAAATCTATACCAAAATCTGGACCAAAATCTAGACCAAAATCTAGACCAAAATCTGGACCAAAATCTAGACCAAAATCTAGACCAAAATCTGGACCAAAATGTAGACCAATCTCTAGACCGATATTTAGATGAAAATCTGGACCAAAATCTGGACCAACATCTAGACCGATATCTAAGACCAAAATTTAGATCAACATTTAAATCGAAATCTAGACCAAAATCTGGATCAAAATATTGATTAAAATCTAGACCAAAATCTAGATTAAAATCTAGACCAAAATCTAGACCGAAATTTAGACCGAAATCTAGATCTATATCTAGACCAAAATCTAGATCTATATCTAGACGAAAATCTAGACCAAAATCTAGACCAAAATCTGGACCAAAATATAGACCAAAATGTACACCATAATCTAGACCAAGTTCTAGACCAAAATCTAGACTAAACCGAAATCTAGACCCACTTCTAGACTAAAATGTAGACCAAAATCTAGACAATAAAATCTAGACCAAAAGTGTACACTAAAAGGAACACCAAAATCTAAACCCACTTCTACACCAAAATCTAGACCAAAATCTAGACTAAAATCTGAACCAAAATCTAGACCAAAATCTAGACCAAATACTAGAAAAAAACTGGACCAAAATCTAGACCTAAATGTACACTAATATCTCGACCAAAATCTCGACCAAAATCTAGATCAAGATCTAGACCAAGATCTAGACTGAAATCTAGACTGAAATCTAGACTAAACCAAAATTCGGACCAAAATCTGCACCAAAATTAACACCGAAATCTAGACGAAATTCTGGATCAAAATCTAGACCAAAATCTAGACTAAAATCTAGACCAAAATCTAGACCAAAATCTAGACAATAAAATTTAGACCAAAAATGTACACTAAAATGAAGATCAAAATCTAAATCAAAGTCTAGATTAAAATCTAGACCAAATACTAGAAAAAATCTAGACCAAAATCTAGACCAAAATCTAGACTGATTTCTACAACGATATCTTTACCGAAATCTAGACCAAAATCTAGACCAAAATCTAGACCGAAATCTAGATCAAAATCTAGATCAAATCCTAGACAAAAATCTAGACTTAACCAAAATCCGGACCAACATCTAGACCGAAATTTAGACCGAAAACTAAACCGAAATTTAGACGAAAATCTAGACCAAAATGTACACAAAAATGTACACAACAATCTAGACCAAAATCTAGACGCAAATTAGGACCAAATTCTAGACAAAAATCTGCACAAGAATCTAGACTAAAATCTGGACCAAATTCTGGACCAAATTCTCGACCAAAATCTGG
>JAVGWX010000389.1:0-18800 GCA_036924085.1 Ariolimax columbianus | reverse complement strand
CTACGTAGTCGGGAACTGGGTCACATAAATGTATGTCTACTCTAGTAGTCGGGAACTGGGTCACATAAATGTATGTCTACTCTAGTAGTCGGGAACTGGGTCACATAAATGTATGTCTACTCTAGTAGTCGGGAACTGGGTCACATAAATGTATGTCTACTCTAGTAGTCGGGAACTGGGTCACATAAATGTATGTCTACTCTAGTAGTCGGGAACTGGGTCACATAAATGTATGTCTACTCTAGTAGTCGGGAACTGGGTCACATAAATGTATGTCTACTCTAGTAGTCGGGAACTGGGTCACATAAATGTATGTCTACTCTAGTAGTCGGGAACTGGGTCACATAAATGTATGTCTACTCTAGTAGTCGGGAACTGGGTCACATAAATGTATGTCTACTCTAGTAGTCGGGAACTGGGTCACATAAATGTATGTCTACTCTAGTAGTCGGGAACTGGGTCACATAAATGTATGTCTACTCTAGTAGTCGGGAACTGGGTCACATAAATGTATGTCTACTCTAGTAGTCGGGAACTGGGTCACATAAATGTATGTCTACTCTAGTAGTCGGGAACTGGGTCACATAAATGTATGTCTACTCTAGTAGTCGGGAACTGGGTCACATAAATGTATGTCTACTCTAGTAGTCGGGAACTGGGTCACATAAATGTAGTCTAGTAGTCGGGAACTGGGTCACATAAATGTATGTCTACTCTACTAGTCGGGAACTGGGTCACATAAATGTCTCTAGTAGTCGGGAACTGGGTCACATAAATGTATGTCTACTCTAGTAGTCGGGAACTGGGTCACATAAATGTATGTCTACTCTAGTAGTCGGGAACTGGGTCACATAAATGTATGTCTACTCTAGTAGTCGGGAACTGGGTCACATAAATGTATGTCTACTCTACTAGTCGGGAACTGGGTCACATAAATGTCTAGTAGTCGGGAACTGGGTCACATAAATGTATTCTACTCGTAGTAGTCGGGAACTGGGTCACATAAATGTATGTCTACTCTAGTAGTCGGGAACTGTGTCACATAAATGTATGTCTACTCTACTAGTCGGGAACTGGGTCACATAAATGTCTAGTAGTCGGGAACTGGGTCACATAAATGTATGTCTACTCTAGTAGTCGGGAACTGGGTCACATATATGTATGTCTACTCTAGTAGTCAGGAACTGGGTCACATAAATGTATGTCTACTCTAGTAGTCGGGAACTGGGTCACATAAATGTATGTCTACTCTAGTAGTCGGGAACTGGGTCACATAAATGTATGTCTACTCTAGTAGTCGGGAACTGGGTCACATTAATGTATGTCTACTCTAGTAGTCGGGAACTGGGTCACATAAATGTATTTCTACTAGTTGTCGGGAACTGGGTCACATAAATGTATGTCTACTCTAGTAGTCGGGAACTGGGTCACATAAATGTATGTCTACTCTAGTAGTCGGGAACTGGGTCACATAAATGTATGTCTACTCTAGTAGTCGGGAACTGGGTCACATAAATGTATGTCTACTCTAGTAGTCGGGAACTGGGTCACATAAATGTATGTCTACTCTAGTAGTCGGGAACTGGGTCACATAAATGTATGTCTACTCTAGTAGTCGGGAACTGGGTCACATAAATGTATGTCTACTCTACTAGTCGGGAACTGGGTCACATAAATGTATGTCTACTCTAGTAGTCGGGAACTGGGTCACATAAATGTATGTCTACTCTACTAGTCGGGAACTGGGTCACATAAATGTATGTCTACTCTAGTAGTCGGGAACTGGGTCACATAAATGTATGTCTACTCTAGTAGTCGGGAACTGGGTCACATAAATGTATGTCTACTCTAGTAGTCGGGAACTGGGTCACATAAATGTATGTCTACTCTAGTAGTCGGGAACTGGGTCACATAAATGTATGTCTACTCTAGTAGTCGGGAACTGGGTCACATAAATTGTCTAGTAGTCGGGAACTGGGTCACATAAATGTATGTCTACTCTACTAGTCGGGAACTGGGTCACATAAATGTATGTCTACTCTAGTAGTCGGGAACTGGGTCACATAAATGTATGTCTACTCTAGTAGTCGGGAACTGGGTCACATAAATGTAGTCTAGTAGTCGGGAACTGGGTCACATAAATGTATGTCTACTCTACTAGTCGGGAACTGGGTCACATAAATGTCTAGTAGTCGGGAACTGGGTCACATAAATGTATGTCTACTCTAGTAGTCGGGAACTGGGTCACATAAATGTATGTCTACTCTAGTAGTCGGGAACTGGGTCACATAAATGTAGTCTAGTAGTCGGGAACTGGGTCACATAAATGTATGTCTACTCTACTAGTCGGGAACTGGGTCACATAAATGTCTAGTAGTCGGGAACTGGGTCACATAAATGTATGTCTACTCTAGTAGTCGGGAACTGGGTCACATAAATGGTCTAGTAGTCGGGAACTGGGTCACATAAATGTATGTCTACTCTAGTAGTCGGGAACTGGGTCACATAAATGTATGTCTACTCTAGTAGTCGGGAACTGGGTCACATAAATGTATGTCTACTCTAGTAGTCGGGAACTGGGTCACATAAATGTATGTACTCTAGTAGTCGGGAACTGGGTCACATAAATGTATGTCTACTCTAGTAGTCGGGAACTGGGTCACATAAATGTATGTCTACTCTAGTAGTCGGGAACTGGGTCACATAAATGTATGTCTACTCTAGTAGTCGGGAACTGGGTCACATAAATGTATGTCTACTCTAGTAGTCGGGAACTGGGTCACATAAATGTATGTCTACTCTAGTAGTCGGGAACTGGGTCACATAAATGTATGTCTACTCTAGTAGTCGGGAACTGGGTCACATAAATGTATGTCTACTCTAGTAGTCGGGAACTGGGTCACATAAATGTATGTCTACTCTAGTAGTCGGGAACTGGGTCACATAAATGTATGTCTACTCTAGTAGTCGGGAACTGGGTCACATAAATGTATGTCTACTCTAGTAGTCGGGAACTGGGTCACATAAATGTATGTCTACTCTAGTAGTCGGGAACTGGGTCACATAAATGTATGTCTACTCTAGTAGTCGGGAACTGGGTCACATAAATGTATGTCTACTCTAGTAGTCGGGAACTGGGTCACATAAATGTATGTCTACTCTAGTAGTCGGGAACTGGGTCACATAAATGTATGTCTACTCTAGTAGTCGGGAACTGGGTCACATAAATGTATGTCTACTCTAGTAGTCGGGAACTGGGTCACATAAATGTATGTCTACTCTAGTAGTCGGGAACTGGGTCACATAAATGTATGTCTACTCTAGTAGTCGGGAACTGGGTCACATAAATGTATGTCTACTCTAGTAGTCGGGAACTGGGTCACATAAATTGTCTAGTAGTCGGGAACTGGGTCACATAAATGTATGTCTACTCTACTAGTCGGGAACTGGGTCACATAAATGTATGTCTACTCTAGTAGTCGGGAACTGGGTCACATAAATGTATGTCTACTCTAGTAGTCGGGAACTGGGTCACATAAATGTAGTCTAGTAGTCGGGAACTGGGTCACATAAATGTATGTCTACTCTACTAGTCGGGAACTGGGTCACATAAATGTCTAGTAGTCAGGAACTGGGTCACATAAATGTATGTCTACTCTAGTAGTCGGGAACTGGGTCACATAAATGGTCTAGTAGTCGGGAACTGGGTCACATAAATGTATGTCTACTCTAGTAGTCGGGAACTGGGTCACATAAATGTATGTCTACTCTAGTAGTCGGGAACTGGGTCACATAAATGTATGTCTACTCTAGTAGTCGGGAACTGGGTCACATAAATGTATTACTCTAGTAGTCGGGAACTGGGTCACATAAATGTATGTCTACTCTAGTAGTCGGGAACTGGGTCACATAAATGTATGTCTACTCTAGTAGTCGGGAACTGGGTCACATAAATGTATGTCTACTCTAGTAGTCGGGAACTGGGTCACATAAATGTATGTCTACTCTAGTAGTCGGGAACTGGGTCACATAAATGTATGTCTAGTAGTCGGGAACTGGGTCACATAAATGTATGTCTACTCTAGTAGTCGGGAACTGGGTCACATAAATGTATGTCTACTCTAGTAGTCGGGAACTGGGTCACATAAATGTATGTCTACTCTAGTAGTCGGGAACTGGGTCACATAAATGTATGTCTACTCTAGTAGTCGGGAACTGGGTCACATAAATGTATGTCTACTCTAGTAGTCGGGAACTGGGTCACATAAATGTATGTCTACTCTAGTAGTCGGGAACTGGGTCACATAAATGTATGTCTACTCTAGTAGTCGGGAACTGGGTCACATAAATGTATGTCTACTCTAGTAGTCGGGAACTGGGTCACATAAATGTATGTCTACTCTAGTAGTCGGGAACTGGGTCACATAAATGTATGTCTACTCTAGTAGTCGGGAACTGGGTCACATAAATGTCTACTCTAGTAGTCGGGAACTGGGTCACATAAATGTATGTCTACTCTAGTAGTCGGGAACTGGGTCACATAAATGTATGTCTACTCTAGTAGTCGGGAACTGGGTCACATAAATGTATGTCTACTCTAGTAGTCGGGAACTGGGTCACATAAATGTATGTCTACTCTAGTAGTCGGGAACTGGGTCACATAAATGGTCTAGTAGTCGGGAACTGGGTCACATAAATGTATGTCTACTCTACTAGTCGGGAACTGGGTCACATAAATGTATGTCTACTCTAGTAGTCGGGAACTGGGTCACATAAATGTATGTCTACTCTAGTAGTCGGGAACTGGGTACCATAAATGTATGTCTACTCTAGTAGTCGGGAACTGGGTCACATAAATGTATGTCTACTCTAGTAGTCGGGAACTGGGTCACATAAATGTATTACTCTAGTAGTCGGGAACTGGGTCACATAAATGTATGTCTAATCTAGTAGTCGGGAACTGGGTCACATAAATGTATGTCTACTCTAGTAGTCGGGAACTGGGTCACATAAATGTATGTCTACTCTAGTAGTCGGGAACTGGGTCACATAAATGTATGTCTACTCTAGTAGTCGGGAACTGGGTCACATAAATGTATGTCTACTCTAGTAGTCGGGAACGGTCACATAAATGTATGTCTACTCTAGTAGTCGGGAACTGGGTCACATAAATGTATGTCTAATCTAGTAGTCGGGAACTGGGTCACATAAATGTATGTCTACTCTAGTAGTCGGGAACTGGGTCAAATAAATGTATGTCTACTCTAGTAGTCGGGAACTGGGTCACATAAATGTATGTCTACTCTAGTAGTCGGGAACTGGGTCACATAAATGTATGTCTACTCTAGTAGTCGGGAACTGGGTCACATAAATGTCTACTCTAGTAGTCGGGAACTGGGTCACATAAATGTATGTCTACTCTAGTAGTCGGGAACTGGGTCACATAAATGTATGTCTACTCTAGTAGTCGGGAACTGGGTCACATAAATGTATGTCTACTCTAGTAGTCGGGAACTGGGTCACATAAATGTATGTCTACTCTAGTAGTCGGGAACTGGGTCACATAAATGTATTACTCTAGTAGTCGGGAACTGGGTCACATAAATGTATGTCTACTCTAGTAGTCGGGAACTGGGTCACATAAATGTATGTCTACTCTAGTAGTCGGGAACTGGGTCACATAAATGTATGTCTACTCTAGTAGTCGGGAACTGGGTCACATAAATGTATGTCTACTCTAGTAGTCGGGAACTGGGTCACATAAATGTATGTCTACTCTAGTAGTAGGGAACTGGGTCACATAAATGTATGTCTACTCTAGTAGTCGGGAACTGGGTCACATAAATGTATGTCTACTCTAGTAGTCGAGAACTGGGTCACATAAATGTATGTCTACTCTAGTAGTCGGGAACTGGGTCACATAAATGTATGTCTACTCTAGTAGTCGGGAACTGGGTCACATAAATGTATGTCTACTCTAGTAGTCGGGAACTGGGTCACATTAATGTTTGTCTACTCTAGTAGTCGGGAACTGGGTCACATAAATGTATTTCTACTAGTAGTCGGGAACTGGGTCACATAAATGTATGTCTACTCTAGTAGTCGGGAACTGGGTCACATAAATGTATGTCTACTCTAGTAGTCGGGAACTGGGTCACATAAATGTATGTCTATAGTAGTCGGGAACTGGGTCACATAAATGTATGTCTACTCTAGTAGTCGGGAACTGGGTCACATAAATGTATGTCTACTCTAGTAGTCGGGAACTGGGTCACATAAATGTATGTCTACTCTAGTAGTCGGGAACTGGGTCACATAAATGTATGTCTACTCTAGTAGTCGGGAACTGGGTCACATAAATGTATGTCTACTCTAGTAGTCGGGAACTGGGTCACATAAATGTATGTCTACTCTAGTAGTCGGGAACTGGGTCACATAAATGTATGTCTACTCTAGTAGTCGGGAACTGGGTCACATAAATGTATGTCTACTCTAGTAGTCGGGAACTGGGTCACATAAATGTATGTCTACTCTAGTAGTCGGGAACTGGGTCACATAAATGTATGTACTCTAGTAGTCGGGAACTGGGTCACATAAATGTATGTCTACTCTACTAGTCGGGAACTGGGTCACATAAATGTATGTCTACTCTAGTAGTCGGGAACTGGGTCACATAAATGTATGTCTACTCTAGTAGTCGGGAACTGGGTCACATAAAAGTATGTCTACTCTAGTAGTCGGGAACTGGGTCACATAAATGTATGTCTACTCTAGTAGTCGGGAACTGGGTCACATAAATGTATGTCTACTCTAGTAGTCGGGAACTGGGTCACATAAATGTAGTCTAGTAGTCGGGAACTGGGTCACATAAATGTATGTCTACTCTACTAGTCGGGAACTGGGTCACATAAATGTCTAGTAGTCGGGAACTGGGTCACATAAATGTATGTCTACTGTAGTAGTCGGGAACTGGGTCACATAAATGTATGTCTACTCTAGTAGTCGGGAACTGGGTCACATAAATGTATGTCTACTCTAGTAGTCGGGAACTGTGTCACATAAATGTATGTCTACTCTACTAGTCGGGAACTGGGTCACATAAATGTCTAGTAGTCGGGAACTGGGTCACATAAATGTATTACTGTAGTAGTCAGGAACTGGGTCACATAAATGTATGTCTACTCTAGTAGTCGGGAACTGTGTCCCATAAATGTATGTCTACTCTACTAGTCGGGAACTGGGTCACATAAATGTCTAGTAGTCGGGAACTGGGTCACATAAATGTATGTCTACTCTAGTAGTCGGGAACTGGGTCACATATATGTATGTCTACTCTAGTAGTCAGGAACTGGGTCACATAAATGTATGTCTACTCTAGTAGTCGGGAACTGGGTCACATAAATGTATGTCTACTCTAGTAGTCGGGAACTGGGTCACATAAATGTATGTCTACTCTAGTAGTCGGGAACTGGGTCACATTAATGTATGTCTACTCTAGTAGTCGGGAACTGGGTCACATAAATGTATTTCTACTAGTTGTCGGGAACTGGGTCACATAAATGTATGTCTACTCTAGTAGTCGGGAACTGGGTCACATAAATGTATGTCTACTCTAGTAGTCGGGAACTGGGTCACATAAATGTATGTCTACTCTAGTAGTCGGGAACTGGGTCACATAAATGTATGTCTACTCTAGTAGTCGGGAACTGGGTCACATAAATGTATGTCTACTCTAGTAGTCGGGAACTGGGTCACATAAATGTATGTCTACTCTAGTAGTCGGGAACTGGGTCACATAAATGTATGTCTACTCTACTAGTCGGGAACTGGGTCACATAAATGTATGTCTACTCTAGTAGTCGGGAACTGGGTCACATAAATGTATGTCTACTCTAGTAGTCGGGAACTGGGTCACATAAATGTATGTCTACTCTAGTAGTCGGGAACTGGGTCACATAAATGTATGTCTACTCTAGTAGTCGGGAACTGGGTCACATAAATGTATGTCTACTCTAGTAGTCGGGAACTGGGTCACATAAATTGTCTAGTAGTCGGGAACTGGGTCACATAAATGTATGTCTACTCTACTAGTCGGGAACTGGGTCACATAAATGTATGTCTACTCTAGTAGTCGGGAACTGGGTCACATAAATGTATGTCTACTCTAGTAGTCGGGAACTGGGTCACATAAATGTAGTCTAGTAGTCGGGAACTGGGTCACATAAATGTATGTCTACTCTACTAGTCGGGAACTGGGTCACATAAATGTCTAGTAGTCAGGAACTGGGTCACATAAATGTATGTCTACTCTAGTAGTCGGGAACTGGGTCACATAAATGGTCTAGTAGTCGGGAACTGGGTCACATAAATGTATGTCTACTCTAGTAGTCGGGAACTGGGTCACATAAATGTATGTCTACTCTAGTAGTCGGGAACTGGGTCACATAAATGTATGTCTACTCTAGTAGTCGGGAACTGGGTCACATAAATGTATTACTCTAGTAGTCGGGAACTGGGTCACATAAATGTATGTCTACTCTAGTAGTCGGGAACTGGGTCACATAAATGTATGTCTACTCTAGTAGTCGGGAACTGGGTCACATAAATGTATGTCTACTCTAGTAGTCGGGAACTGGGTCACATAAATGTATGTCTACTCTAGTAGTCGGGAACTGGGTCACATAAATGTATGTCTAGTAGTCGGGAACTGGGTCACATAAATGTATGTCTACTCTAGTAGTCGGGAACTGGGTCACATAAATGTATGTCTACTCTAGTAGTCGGGAACTGGGTCACATAAATGTATGTCTACTCTAGTAGTCGGGAACTGGGTCACATAAATGTATGTCTACTCTAGTAGTCGGGAACTGGGTCACATAAATGTATGTCTACTCTAGTAGTCGGGAACTGGGTCACATAAATGTATGTCTACTCTAGTAGTCGGGAACTGGGTCACATAAATGTATGTCTACTCTAGTAGTCGGGAACTGGGTCACATAAATGTATGTCTACTCTAGTAGTCGGGAACTGGGTCACATAAATGTATGTCTACTCTAGTAGTCGGGAACTGGGTCACATAAATGTATGTCTACTCTAGTAGTCGGGAACTGGGTCACATAAATGTATGTCTACTCTAGTAGTCGGGAACTGGGTCACATAAATGTATTACTCTAGTAGTCGGGAACTGGGTCACATAAATGTATGTCTACTCTAGTAGTCGGGAACTGGGTCACATAAATGTATGTCTACTCTAGTAGTCGGGAACTGGGTCACATAAATGTATGTCTACTCTAGTAGTCGGGAACTGGGTCACATAAATGTATGTCTACTCTAGTAGTCGGGAACTGGGTCACATAAATGTATGTCTAGTAGTCGGGAACTGGGTCACATAAATGTATGTCTACTCTAGTAGTCGGGAACTGGGTCACATAAATGTATGTCTACTCTAGTAGTCGGGAACTGGGTCACATAAATGTATGTCTACTCTAGTAGTCGGGAACTGGGTCACATAAATGTATGTCTACTCTAGTAGTCGGGAACTGGGTCACATAAATGTATTACTCTAGTAGTCGGGAACTGGGTCACATAAATGTATGTCTACTCTAGTAGTCGGGAACTGGGTCACATAAATGTATGTCTACTCTAGTAGTCGGGAACTGGGTCACATAAATGTATGTCTACTCTAGTAGTCGGGAACTGGGTCACATAAATGTATGTCTACTCTAGTAGTCGGGAACTGGGTCACATAAATGTATGTCTACTCTAGTAGTCGGGAACTGGGTCACATAAATGTATGTCTACTCTAGTAGTCGGGAACTGGGTCACATAAATGTATGTACTCTAGTAGTCGGGAACTGGGTCACATAAATGTATGTCTACTCTACTAGTCGGGAACTGGGTCACATAAATGTATGTCTACTCTAGTAGTCGGGAACTGGGTCACATAAATGTATGTCTACTCTAGTAGTCGGGAACTGGGTCACATAAAAGTATGTCTACTCTAGTAGTCGGGAACTGGGTCACATAAATGTATGTCTACTCTAGTAGTCGGGAACTGGGTCACATAAATGTATGTCTACTCTAGTAGTCGGGAACTGGGTCACATAAATGTAGTCTAGTAGTCGGGAACTGGGTCACATAAATGTATGTCTACTCTACTAGTCGGGAACTGGGTCACATAAATGTCTAGTAGTCGGGAACTGGGTCACATAAATGTATGTCTACTGTAGTAGTCGGGAACTGGGTCACATAAATGTATGTCTACTCTAGTAGTCGGGAACTGGGTCACATAAATGTATGTCTACTCTAGTAGTCGGGAACTGTGTCACATAAATGTATGTCTACTCTACTAGTCGGGAACTGGGTCACATAAATGTCTAGTAGTCGGGAACTGGGTCACATAAATGTATTACTGTAGTAGTCAGGAACTGGGTCACATAAATGTATGTCTACTCTAGTAGTCGGGAACTGTGTCCCATAAATGTATGTCTACTCTACTAGTCGGGAACTGGGTCACATAAATGTCTAGTAGTCGGGAACTGGGTCACATAAATGTATGTCTACTCTACTAGTCGGGAACTGGGTCACATAAATGTCTAGTAGTCGGGAACTGGGTCACATAAATGTATGTCTACTGTAGTAGTCGGGAACTGGGTCACATAAATGTATGTCTACTCTAGTAGTCGGGAACTGGGTCACATAAATGTATGTCTACTCTAGTAGTCGGGAACTGTGTCACATAAATGTATGTCTACTCTACTAGTCGGGAACTGGGTCACATAAATGTCTAGTAGTCGGGAACTGGGTCACATAAATGTATTACTGTAGTAGTCAGGAACTGGGTCACATAAATGTATGTCTACTCTAGTAGTCGGGAACTGTGTCCCATAAATGTATGTCTACTCTACTAGTCGGGAACTGGGTCACATAAATGTCTAGTAGTCGGGAACTGGGTCACATAAATGTATGTCTACTCTAGTAGTCGGGAACTGGGTCACATATATGTATGTCTACTCTAGTAGTCAGGAACTGGGTCACATAAATGTATGTCTACTCTAGTAGTCGGGAACTGGGTCACATAAATGTATGTCTACTCTAGTAGTCGGGAACTGGGTCACATAAATGTATGTCTACTCTAGTAGTCGGGAACTGGGTCACATTAATGTATGTCTACTCTAGTAGTCGGGAACTGGGTCACATAAATGTATTTCTACTAGTTGTCGGGAACTGGGTCACATAAATGTATGTCTACTCTAGTAGTCGGGAACTGGGTCACATAAATGTATGTCTACTCTAGTAGTCGGGAACTGGGTCACATAAATGTATGTCTACTCTAGTAGTCGGGAACTGGGTCACATAAATGTATGTCTACTCTAGTAGTCGGGAACTGGGTCACATAAATGTATGTCTACTCTAGTAGTCGGGAACTGGGTCACATAAATGTATGTCTACTCTAGTAGTCGGGAACTGGGTCACATAAATGTATGTCTACTCTACTAGTCGGGAACTGGGTCACATAAATGTATGTCTACTCTAGTAGTCGGGAACTGGGTCACATAAATGTATGTCTACTCTAGTAGTCGGGAACTGGGTCACATAAATGTATGTCTACTCTAGTAGTCGGGAACTGGGTCACATAAATGTATGTCTACTCTAGTAGTCGGGAACTGGGTCACATAAATGTATGTCTACTCTAGTAGTCGGGAACTGGGTCACATAAATTGTCTAGTAGTCGGGAACTGGGTCACATAAATGTATGTCTACTCTACTAGTCGGGAACTGGGTCACATAAATGTATGTCTACTCTAGTAGTCGGGAACTGGGTCACATAAATGTATGTCTACTCTAGTAGTCGGGAACTGGGTCACATAAATGTAGTCTAGTAGTCGGGAACTGGGTCACATAAATGTATGTCTACTCTACTAGTCGGGAACTGGGTCACATAAATGTCTAGTAGTCAGGAACTGGGTCACATAAATGTATGTCTACTCTAGTAGTCGGGAACTGGGTCACATAAATGGTCTAGTAGTCGGGAACTGGGTCACATAAATGTATGTCTACTCTAGTAGTCGGGAACTGGGTCACATAAATGTATGTCTACTCTAGTAGTCGGGAACTGGGTCACATAAATGTATGTCTACTCTAGTAGTCGGGAACTGGGTCACATAAATGTATTACTCTAGTAGTCGGGAACTGGGTCACATAAATGTATGTCTACTCTAGTAGTCGGGAACTGGGTCACATAAATGTATGTCTACTCTAGTAGTCGGGAACTGGGTCACATAAATGTATGTCTACTCTAGTAGTCGGGAACTGGGTCACATAAATGTATGTCTACTCTAGTAGTCGGGAACTGGGTCACATAAATGTATGTCTAGTAGTCGGGAACTGGGTCACATAAATGTATGTCTACTCTAGTAGTCGGGAACTGGGTCACATAAATGTATGTCTACTCTAGTAGTCGGGAACTGGGTCACATAAATGTATGTCTACTCTAGTAGTCGGGAACTGGGTCACATAAATGTATGTCTACTCTAGTAGTCGGGAACTGGGTCACATAAATGTATGTCTACTCTAGTAGTCGGGAACTGGGTCACATAAATGTATGTCTACTCTAGTAGTCGGGAACTGGGTCACATAAATGTATGTCTACTCTAGTAGTCGGGAACTGGGTCACATAAATGTATGTCTACTCTAGTAGTCGGGAACTGGGTCACATAAATGTATGTCTACTCTAGTAGTCGGGAACTGGGTCACATAAATGTATGTCTACTCTAGTAGTCGGGAACTGGGTCACATAAATGTATGTCTACTCTAGTAGTCGGGAACTGGGTCACATAAATGTATTACTCTAGTAGTCGGGAACTGGGTCACATAAATGTATGTCTACTCTAGTAGTCGGGAACTGGGTCACATAAATGTATTTCTACTAGTAGTCGGGAACTGGGTCACATAAATGTATGTCTACTCTAGTAGTCGGGAACTGGGTCACATAAATGTATGTCTACTCTAGTAGTCGGGAACTGGGTCACATAAATGTATGTCTATAGTAGTCGGGAACTGGGTCACATAAATGTATGTCTACTCTAGTAGTCGGGAACTGGGTCACATAAATGTATGTCTACTCTAGTAGTCGGGAACTGGGTCACATAAATGTATGTCTACTCTAGTAGTCGGGAACTGGGTCACATAAATGTATGTCTACTCTAGTAGTCGGGAACTGGGTCACATAAATGTATGTCTACTCTAGTAGTCGGGAACTGGGTCACATAAATGTATGTCTACTCTAGTAGTCGGGAACTGGGTCACATAAATGTATGTCTACTCTAGTAGTCGGGAACTGGGTCACATAAATGTATGTCTACTCTAGTAGTCGGGAACTGGGTCACATAAATGTATGTCTACTCTAGTAGTCGGGAACTGGGTCACATAAATGTATGTACTCTAGTAGTCGGGAACTGGGTCACATAAATGTATGTCTACTCTACTAGTCGGGAACTGGGTCACATAAATGTATGTCTACTCTAGTAGTCGGGAACTGGGTCACATAAATGTATGTCTACTCTAGTAGTCGGGAACTGGGTCACATAAAAGTATGTCTACTCTAGTAGTCGGGAACTGGGTCACATAAATGTATGTCTACTCTAGTAGTCGGGAACTGGGTCACATAAATGTATGTCTACTCTAGTAGTCGGGAACTGGGTCACATAAATGTAGTCTAGTAGTCGGGAACTGGGTCACATAAATGTATGTCTACTCTACTAGTCGGGAACTGGGTCACATAAATGTCTAGTAGTCGGGAACTGGGTCACATAAATGTATGTCTACTGTAGTAGTCGGGAACTGGGTCACATAAATGTATGTCTACTCTAGTAGTCGGGAACTGGGTCACATAAATGTATGTCTACTCTAGTAGTCGGGAACTGTGTCACATAAATGTATGTCTACTCTACTAGTCGGGAACTGGGTCACATAAATGTCTAGTAGTCGGGAACTGGGTCACATAAATGTATTACTGTAGTAGTCAGGAACTGGGTCACATAAATGTATGTCTACTCTAGTAGTCGGGAACTGTGTCCCATAAATGTATGTCTACTCTACTAGTCGGGAACTGGGTCACATAAATGTCTAGTAGTCGGGAACTGGGTCACATAAATGTATGTCTACTCTAGTAGTCGGGAACTGGGTCACATATATGTATGTCTACTCTAGTAGTCAGGAACTGGGTCACATAAATGTATGTCTACTCTAGTAGTCGGGAACTGGGTCACATAAATGTATGTCTACTCTAGTAGTCGGGAACTGGGTCACATAAATGTATGTCTACTCTAGTAGTCGGGAACTGGGTCACATTAATGTATGTCTACTCTAGTAGTCGGGAACTGGGTCACATAAATGTATTTCTACTAGTTGTCGGGAACTGGGTCACATAAATGTATGTCTACTCTAGTAGTCGGGAACTGGGTCACATAAATGTATGTCTACTCTAGTAGTCGGGAACTGGGTCACATAAATGTATGTCTACTCTAGTAGTCGGGAACTGGGTCACATAAATGTATGTCTACTCTAGTAGTCGGGAACTGGGTCACATAAATGTATGTCTACTCTAGTAGTCGGGAACTGGGTCACATAAATGTATGTCTACTCTAGTAGTCGGGAACTGGGTCACATAAATGTATGTCTACTCTACTAGTCGGGAACTGGGTCACATAAATGTATGTCTACTCTAGTAGTCGGGAACTGGGTCACATAAATGTATGTCTACTCTAGTAGTCGGGAACTGGGTCACATAAATGTATGTCTACTCTAGTAGTCGGGAACTGGGTCACATAAATGTATGTCTACTCTAGTAGTCGGGAACTGGGTCACATAAATGTATGTCTACTCTAGTAGTCGGGAACTGGGTCACATAAATTGTCTAGTAGTCGGGAACTGGGTCACATAAATGTATGTCTACTCTACTAGTCGGGAACTGGGTCACATAAATGTATGTCTACTCTAGTAGTCGGGAACTGGGTCACATAAATGTATGTCTACTCTAGTAGTCGGGAACTGGGTCACATAAATGTAGTCTAGTAGTCGGGAACTGGGTCACATAAATGTATGTCTACTCTACTAGTCGGGAACTGGGTCACATAAATGTCTAGTAGTCAGGAACTGGGTCACATAAATGTATGTCTACTCTAGTAGTCGGGAACTGGGTCACATAAATGGTCTAGTAGTCGGGAACTGGGTCACATAAATGTATGTCTACTCTAGTAGTCGGGAACTGGGTCACATAAATGTATGTCTACTCTAGTAGTCGGGAACTGGGTCACATAAATGTATGTCTACTCTAGTAGTCGGGAACTGGGTCACATAAATGTATTACTCTAGTAGTCGGGAACTGGGTCACATAAATGTATGTCTACTCTAGTAGTCGGGAACTGGGTCACATAAATGTATGTCTACTCTAGTAGTCGGGAACTGGGTCACATAAATGTATGTCTACTCTAGTAGTCGGGAACTGGGTCACATAAATGTATGTCTACTCTAGTAGTCGGGAACTGGGTCACATAAATGTATGTCTACTAGTAGTCGGGAACTGGGTCACATAAATGTATGTCTACTCTAGTAGTCGGGAACTGGGTCACATAAATGTATGTCTACTCTAGTAGTCGGGAACTGGGTCACATAAATGTATGTCTACTCTAGTAGTCGGGAACTGGGTCACATAAATGTATGTCTACTCTAGTAGTCGGGAACTGGGTCACATAAATGTATGTCTACTCTAGTAGTCGGGAACTGGGTCACATAAATGTATGTCTACTCTAGTAGTCGGGAACTGGGTCACATAAATGTATGTCTACTCTAGTAGTCGGGAACTGGGTCACATAAATGTATGTCTACTCTAGTAGTCGGGAACTGGGTCACATAAATGTATGTCTACTCTAGTAGTCGGGAACTGGGTCACATAAATGTATGTCTACTCTAGTAGTCGGGAACTGGGTCACATAAATGTATGTCTACTCTAGTAGTCGGGAACTGGGTCACATAAATGTATGTCTACTCTAGTAGTCGGGAACTGGGTCACATAAATGTATGTCTACTCTAGTAGTCGGGAACTGGGTCACATAAATGTATGTCTACTCTAGTAGTCGGGAACTGGGTCACATAAATGTATGTCTACTCTAGTAGTCGGGAACTGGGTCACATAAATGTATGTCTACTCTAGTAGTCGGGAACTGGGTCACATAAATGTATGTCTACTCTAGTAGTCGGGAACTGGGTCACATAAATGTATGTCTACTCTAGTAGTCGGGAACTGGGTCACATAAATGTATGTCTAGTAGTCGGGAACTGGGTCACATAAATGTATGTCTACTCTAGTAGTCGGGAACTGGGTCACATAAATGTATGTCTACTCTAGTAGTCGGGAACTGGGTCACATAAATGTATGTCTACTCTAGTAGTCGGGAACTGGGTCACATAAATGTATGTCTACTCTAGTAGTCGGGAACTGGGTCACATAAATGTATGTCTACTCTAGTAGTCGGGAACTGGGTCACATAAATGTATGTCTACTCTAGTAGTCGGGAACTGGGTCACATAAATGTATGTCTACTCTAGTAGTCGGGAACTGGGTCACATAAATGTATGTCTACTCTAGTAGTCGGGAACTGGGTCACATAAATGTATGTCTACTCTAGTAGTCGGGAACTGGGTCACATAAATGTATGTCTACTCTAGTAGTCGGGAACTGGGTCACATAAATGTATGTCTACTCTAGTAGTCGGGAACTGGGTCACATAAATGTATGTCTACTCTAGTAGTCGGGAACTGGGTCACATAAATGTATGTCTACTCTAGTAGTCGGGAACTGGGTCACATAAATGTATGTCTACTCTAGTAGTCGGGAACTGGGTCACATAAATGTATGTCTACTCTAGTAGTCGGGAACTGGGTCACATAAATGTATGTCTACTCTAGTAGTCGGGAACTGGGTCACATAAATGTATGTCTACTCTAGTAGTCGGGAACTGGGTCACATAAATGTATGTCTACTCTAGTAGTCGGGAACTGGGTCACATAAATGTATGTCTACTCTAGTAGTCGGGAACTGGGTCACATAAATGTATGTCTACTCTAGTAGTCGGGAACTGGGTCACATAAATGTATGTCTACTCTAGTAGTCGGGAACTGGGTCACATAAATGTATGTCTACTCTAGTAGTCGGGAACTGGGTCACATAAATGTATGTCTACTCTAGTAGTCGGGAACTGGGTCACATAAATGTATGTCTACTCTAGTAGTCGGGAACTGGGTCACATAAATGTATGTCTACTCTAGTAGTCGGGAACTGGGTCACATAAATGTATGTCTACTCTAGTAGTCGGGAACTGGGTCACATAAATGTATGTCTACTCTAGTAGTCGGGAACTGGGTCACATAAATGTATGTCTACTCTAGTAGTCGGGAACTGGGTCACATAAATGTATGTCTACTCTAGTAGTCGGGAACTGGGTCACATAAATGTATGTCTACTCTAGTAGTCGGGAACTGGGTCACATAAATGTATGTCTACTCTAGTAGTCGGGAACTGGGTCACATAAATGTATGTCTACTCTAGTAGTCGGGAACTGGGTCACATAAATGTATGTCTACTCTAGTAGTCGGGAACTGGGTCACATAAATGTATGTCTACTCTAGTAGTCGGGAACTGGGTCACATAAATGTATGTCTACTCTAGTAGTCGGGAACTGGGTCACATAAATGTATGTCTACTCTAGTAGTCGGGAACTGGGTCACATAAATGTATGTCTACTCTAGTAGTCGGGAACTGGGTCACATAAATGTATGTCTACTCTAGTAGTCGGGAACTGGGTCACATAAATGTATGTCTACTCTAGTAGTCGGGAACTGGGTCACATAAATGTATGTCTACTCTAGTAGTCGGGAACTGGGTCACATAAATGTATGTCTACTCTAGTAGTCGGGAACTGGGTCACATAAATGTATGTCTACTCTAGTAGTCGGGAACTGGGTCACATAAATGTATGTCTACTCTAGTAGTCGGGAACTGGGTCACATAAATGTATGTCTACTCTAGTAGTCGGGAACTGGGTCACATAAATGTATGTCTACTCTAGTAGTCGGGAACTGGGTCACATAAATGTATGTCTACTCTAGTAGTCGGGAACTGGGTCACATAAATGTATGTCTACTCTAGTAGTCGGGAACTGGGTCACATAAATGTATGTCTACTCTAGTAGTCGGGAACTGGGTCACATAAATGTATGTCTACTCTAGTAGTCGGGAACTGGGTCACATAAATGTATGTCTACTCTAGTAGTCGGGAACTGGGTCACATAAATGTATGTCTACTCTAGTAGTCGGGAACTGGGTCACATAAATGTATGTCTACTCTAGTAGTCGGGAACTGGGTCACATAAATGTATGTCTACTCTAGTAGTCGGGAACTGGGTCACATAAATGTATGTCTACTCTAGTAGTCGGGAACTGGGTCACATAAATGTATGTCTACTCTAGTAGTCGGGAACTGGGTCACATAAATGTATGTCTACTCTAGTAGTCGGGAACTGGGTCACATAAATGTATGTCTACTCTAGTAGTCGGGAACTGGGTCACATAAATGTATGTCTACTCTAGTAGTCGGGAACTGGGTCACATAAATGTATGTCTACTCTAGTAGTCGGGAACTGGGTCACATAAATGTATGTCTACTCTAGTAGTCGGGAACTGGGTCACATAAATGTATGTCTACTCTAGTAGTCGGGAACTGGGTCACATAAATGTATGTC
>JAVGWX010000388.1:0-19046 GCA_036924085.1 Ariolimax columbianus | reverse complement strand
ATTGTTAAAGAAAATAAAAATATCAGAATTACTGGCAGGATTCTCGAGAATCCTGCAAAAACAATGCATGTGTCATGACATGATGACATCCTACCGATGAAAGTCAGAAAACTGTCAAATCTTCTGGTGATGGTGACAAAAACAAAGATAGATTCCTGGAACATAAGAACCCTGTACAAAATGGGAAAGGTGGTCCAATTTGTCAAGGAAATGAAACGATACAAGTTGAGTCTCCTGGGTCTTGCAGGCGTAAGATGAATGACTCATGAATGTGTCTGTAGCACTGATAAAATTAACAGCTGCAAAATTGTCCAAACATACGAGGAACGGAGAGAGCACATATGGCCATTCTTGGACGAGCTCTCTGGAGATCCCAATAACGTCAGGCTGACCATTGCTTTCTTTGAATATATTCAGGTTGACATTCGAAAGTGTATCAAGAAGAAAACACCACTGTATACAGTGACATGTATACACTGTATATATGACAGAAAAAAGAGTTTTGACGGCAGTCAAGTGTTTCTGAGATTGGGTGGAGGCCTGTTTTAGCAGAGACCACATTAGCGATGTAGTCATTCCATCAGATGTTCAGGATACGCTGCTGGTTGAACCTGTGAAAGGCCTCCAGTCTTGACATGTCAGATGGCAACACCTAAACAATTTGTGTTTTCATCCAGTTGCAGATTTTTTTCCTATTTAGCATTTGATTGACGTAGATCCTAATGGTTGAGAAATACCATCCAGACACAGTAGATTTGAAAATTGAAGTTTGTTTACATAACATGTAACGACAAAACTCTTTAGTGGGAAAACTTTGACACAACTTACAGCTATAAAACCCATACATATTATGGGTAATTCATACATGTTAACTTGTATCACTAATTAAAGCAGGTCCAAGATGCTAGAGCACATATCTCTTTCAGCAAAGTGACCAAATTTGTAATATCCAGAAGAAATCCTCCTTATTCTTTGCTGTTTGTTGTGACAAGGACATTGTGCCATAGTTTGCAGTGAGGATGCATTAATTGCACCTTTCAACCATACACATCTGATGGCTTTTTTGGGTATAGGGTTTGCCTTAGCTCTGCAATCCCTTTTCTCTTAGCCAGAATACACTAGTGCAGCCTGTTTCCAGAGCTGCCACTTGGAGGTAGAATATGATCTTGGTCAGCTATGGTTTGTTGACCCTGATGCTTTTCTTCTTCTTCTTCATCGTACGCAGTCAGACAGTAACATTTATTTTTTCTAAAAAAAGCAGCCGCCATCCTGAGGCTGTCGACACTGCCATAGAGCTTGTCTAGTGTTGCCACTGGTGATGGCCACATCTGCTCTCTCTGGTCCTCGTATGTCGGGCAGTTTTGCAGCAAATGCTCAGCTGACCCTGATGCAAGCAGCCAGCTATGAGTTGGCTGCTGTCAGTTCATTCACTATGCTGCATGGACAAAGGCCCACTTTGCCATACCAACTTAACTTTTCCTTATTAGCTCATTTGCAGCATGTAACTGCAACTGTTGCTCTCCCCAATTAATCTTTTGGGCAATCTGTCTTCTTGAGTTCTACCCATGATGCTCCAGTATACCTAGCTGTATCTATCTATCTTCGGTCCTACTTATGTCATTAGACATCGTGGGGAGGTGTGATCTCATTTGTTTTATATTTTGTGGCACGCGAATATCCACTGGTGACTTGCCAGGCGAATCCCATCATCTGTTAGCCTCTGGAATATATGATCGCCTATTTTTGGGACTGGTGGTGGTGGAAGCATAAAGTAGAGCAAGGTAGACCCACAGCCTGTTAGGTGCCATCTATGCCGCTCCGCTAACCACATAACCAGGACCTGATGGTATAGCCACACATTCCTCTTTTTACAACATATTCTCTGTGGTGTGAGAATCCCTAGAATAATTTTAGTAGATTTTTAACTTTGAATTTTGCCCAATCAAAATCTATTAGACTTCCAACTGCTAAGGTATTTTTAACGTGCCCGACACTGCACACGGGTGTCTGATCTCACTACTCGGAGATCAGGGGAAATATTTACCGGATGATCCCCGTGAAAAAATCCCAGTCTCCACTGGGATCCTAGCCCACGACCTCCAGCACTCAAGACGAACACCTTACCTTGAGACCACTGGTTGTAAATACTCCCTATTTGAACATATGGAAATAAATTTAGATATAGTCTGATAGGTATCTAAAAGAACTGTGTATAACAGAGACAACACAGGGCCACTGCAACACTGATGCATGTCATGAAAAGAGACTATAGTGTTGCTTTCTGGACTTTAAAACCTTTAGCCCGCTGCCATAATTTTTTGAAATTTTTCGCAACTTTAAAAATTGTAACTGTTCTGTTTGTTGGTCAATAAGTATGATTTATTTGTGTGTAGAAACATCAATGAATAAAGAAGTTGTTGATGTTATTGTTTTTGTTGTGTGTTTGTTAGTTTCTGAGATGCAAGAAAATGAATGTGAAATTTTGTTGAAAAAATAAAAATCCATGTTCTAGATGTATCAATACTGTGTTCATAATATCGGCACAACTGTTAGTTTATAATTCAAGCGTAGTTAATACATCTAAACAAACAAAATAAACAGATCTACTCGATAAAGATTCTTCCAAACAACCTACTTTACCTTTCCCAAAAAGTCGGGCAGCTCCAATCAGCGAAATAAGAAAATAAATCCATTTGTAATCTAACATACAACGCTTTTACCTGCAAAAAGCCTGTGTAGATGGACATGACATATTCAGCAATAAAAAAAAATGACTATTAGTAAAAAAAAAATATTTTTTTTTTTGCGTGAGTCAAGTTTGGCTGTGGCAGACAGTCTTCGGAGTGCTAAAGGTTTTAAATAAAGTTCTAGAAACAATATGCCCTATATGTGATATAGGAATGAAAGAGTAAATAGCTGATTTTCTAAGTTATCTCAAAAGAAAGACGGTGAAAGCCAAACATATAGATACTTGACTTTTGCTGTTAGATCCCTGGGATAAAATGTTTTTGTTACTGTCTTTCTTCAGTTGTTTTGTATCTCCAAACAGGATATTGGTGGTTAGTTTCTGCAATTTTGATAATGATGAACAATCCAGAATATGATATTTTACCGTTTCTTCTTATCCGTCTGTGCTTCCATTATGGTGTATGTTCTGTGATATGTGGTCTGCGGTCGCTCTGTTTAGGGGTTTGTTCAACAGGTGTCATGGTCGCAACCTTAAAATTATACTCTGGTTTCTTCGACTCAAATTGTTGATGCTATCTTTGAGAGTGGATTGAGGTGTGTCTGCATATACATCTCTTGCTAACACACATGTAACCCATCCATTGTTGTCTGCAGTTGTTGTAGGTTATGTTTTTTGTAGTTCTTTGTTTGGTGGGGACGTTGAGTATAATATATGTACATGATGTGCACTTACTTTGTTGTGATGTAAGTTGACTCCATTGTATCCTGGATAGGAGAGTGTTCTTGAAGGTTTAGAAAGATAATGTAGAAAGCAACCATGTGCACCACATATCCCAAAATAACAATTGGGTCACGGCCATGGACATTTGTTTTCTTTCCCAGAAGCCCAAACAATACACCACCTTTAGAAAGAAGAGAACGGTCAACATTTCAATCATTTGAAACCTATGTCAAATAGACAAGGGGTGCAAAATCTTTTTAAAATATTAACCACTAAAATATAAATCAGTAGTTTATTAAAGTACTACAGTACCTACAGTAGGTATTATATAACATAAGTAAAGAACAAAATTTCTTACGCAGTCAGGTTTCAGAAAATTAGAAACATACTTATGAACAGGTGCCTGGTAACGGAAGTGAGAGAGTCTTGTAGTGTTATGTGGTACTAATATGTTTTATGAATGTGAGTCCAGGGATCACTTTAGCTGAAAGATGAGGCGTCCACCTCACTGAAAACGACACGAAAGTGCAAAATGGTGGGATTCTCATCCCCTGTAAATATCAAACAAACTTCTCGAGGCTTCAAAGAAGGTGAGGCCGCTGGCTAGTCATATTGGAGATGAATGATAAACTAGGAGGTCCCATGCACATAGAAAGAACCCATAACAGATGAAAATTAAAAAATAGGCTGCTAGTTGTTGTCCAGGCAAAAATTATAAAGGTATTGAAATTCCTACCGAATTATGGTCTGCGTGAAGGTTGTTGTTTAATGCCCACAATGAGTAATGTCCACAATGTTGTCGAGGACAACAGTCTGGCTAACAAGGTGAGGTTCGACGTGATCTCCGTAGTAGTGAGCGACACACATATGAAGCCAGGTATAGCACACTGCCTGGATGACCCCGGTCCAACTTCATCAGCACGCTCAAGATGTGAGGAAAGCTACTGCAACCCGCCACTTAACGTCCTTTTCAGGGCGCACAAAGGAGCAAACCTTCTCATTATGGGCAATCGAAACAACAACATGCTCTCTGTGGGACAGTGGTGGTCATTCTTGTCTTTGTCATACACAAAGATTCCGATGGACCACTCACTCAGGATGAAAGAACAGAACCACTGCACCTTACCTTGCATATCATAAAAGGCAACTAAGCAGGGTTGTGCATGTGGCTGGCAATCTAATAATGCAAAACACAAAGTACCACATATATCACCACTGTCTTAGTCAACCTGTACTTCTACAGGTTCAAATGCCCCTGTGCAGGTCCCAGCTCTGGTGTGAGCTGGGTGTAGCCGGGAGGTGGATTTCCTGCTTAGCGGGCTAGGCTTGAGCAGCTTATTACTCGGCCGAGTTGAGACAAGTGTTGCAGAGGGTGGTTAACCGATGTGCAAGTCCATCTTAATAGACTCAAACACTAGAACAAAGCAGACTTCAGCCTGTTAGGTGCTATCTATGCTGCTCTTAACAAACCACCTAACTATGACCGGTGTTATGCCATATCACTCAGTTAGTTGCCTCTTACAACATGCTCTCTGTGGGGCAGTGGTGCTATTCTTGTCTTTGTCATACACAAAGACTCCGGCGGACCATTCTTTTATGTTGTCCTCCCATCTCTTTTTTGGGATGACCTCTTCGTCGTCTGCCTAGCACCTTTCCACAATCTGGCAAAAAATCATGCATGTTCAGAAGATATCAACAATACATGCCAAGCTAGTCCGCCCCAGGGCACTTATTGGTTGACTAAAAAACAATCGTTTTCATTCTTTTTTTAACTCTGCCTTAGGGAACAAGTCGAACAAATGATTGTAATAATTCACAAAATATGCTCTTTATAGTTGCGATTACATTCAAAACTTTTAATACGTAATGACGACATATTTTGTGAATAGATTTACATTTTTGGTTTTAGAAAGTGTTAATTTCCCCTAAGTATGAAGACTCTGTAGATGATTCATCAGACACATCTAAGAAAATGTACCAACTATTAACTTACCTGTGATTTCCTGTAGATGATTCATCAGACACATCTAAGAAAATATACCCACTATTAACTTACCTGTGATTTCCTGTAGATGATTCATCAGACACATCTAAGAAAATATACCCACTATTAACTTACCTGTGATTTCCTGTAGATGATTCATCAGACACATCTAAGAAAATATACCCACTATTAACTTACCTGTGATTTCCTGTAGATGATTCATCAGACACATCTAAGAAAATATACCCACTATTAACTTACCTGTGATTTCCTGTAGATGATTCATCAGACACATCTAAGAAAATCTACCCACTATTAACTTACCTGTGATTTCCTGTAGATGATTCATCAGACACATCTAAGAAAATGTACCAACTAATAACTTACCTGTGATTTCCTGTAGATGATTCATCAGACACATCTAAGAAAATCTACCCACTATTAACTTACCTGTGATTTCCTGTAGATGATTCATCAGACACATCTAAGAAAATGTACCAACTATTAACTTACCTGTGATTTCCTGTAGATGATTCATCAGACACATCTAAGAAAATGTACCAACTATTTACTTACCTGTGATTTCCTGTAGATGATTCATCAGACACATCTAAGAAAATGTACCCACTATTAACTTACCTGTGATTTCCTGTAGATGATTCATCAGACACATCTAAGAAAATATACCCACTATTAACTTACCTGTGATTTCCTGTAGATGATTCATCAGACACATCTAAGAAAATGTACCAACTATTAACTTACCTGTGATTTCCTGTAGATGATTCATCAGACACATCTAAGAAAATGTACCAACTATTAACTTACCTGTGATTTCCTGTAGATGATTCATCAGACACATCTAAGAAAATGTACCAACTATTAACTTACCTGTGATTTCCTGTAGATGATTCATCAGACACATCTAAGAAAATATACCCACTATTAACTTACCTGTGATTTCCTGTAGATGATTCATCAGACACATCTAAGAAAATGTACCCACTATTAACTTACCTGTGATTTCCTGTAGATGATTCATCAGACACATCTAAGAAAATGTACCAACTATTTACTTACCTGTGATTTCCTGTAGATGATTCATCAGACACATCTAAGAAAATGTACCCACTATTAACTTACCTGTGATTTCCTGTAGATGATTCATCAGACACATCTAAGAAAATGTAACAACTATTAACTTACCTGTGATTTCCTGTAGATGATTCATCAGACACATCTAAGAAAATGTAACAACTATTAACTTACCTGTGATTTCCTGTAGATGATTCATCAGACACATCTAAGAAAATATACCCTTTATTAACTTACCTGTGATTTCCTGTAGATGATTCATCAGACACATCTAAGAAAATATACCCACTATTAACTTACCTGTGATTTCCTGTAGATGATTCATCAGACACATCTAAGAAAATCTACCCACTATTAACTTACCTGTGATTTCCTGTAGATGATTCATCAGACACATCTAAGAAAATATACCCACTATTAACTTACCTGTGATTTCCTGTAGATGATTCATCAGACACATCTAAGAAAATGTACCAACTATTAACTTACCTGTGATTTCCTGTAGATGATTCATCAGACACATCTAAGAAAATGTACCAACTATTAACTTACCTGTGATTTCCTGTAGATGATTCATCAGACACATCTAAGAAAATGTACCCACTATTAACTTACCTGTGATTTCCTGTAGATGATTCATCAGACACATCTAAGAAAATATACCCACTATTAACTTACCTGTGATTTCCTGTAGATGATTCATGAGACACATCTAAGAAAATGTACCAACTATTAACTTACCTGTGATTTCCTGTAGATGATTCATCAGACACATCTAAGAAAATGTACCCACTATTAACTTACCTGTGATTTCCTGTAGATGATTCATCAGACACATCTAAGAAAATGTACCCACTATTAACTTACCTGTGATTTCCTGTAGATGATTCATCAGACACATCTAAGAAAATGTACCAACTATTAACTTACCTGTGATTTCCTGTAGATGATTCATCAGACAGATCTAAGAAAATGTACCAACTATTAACTTACCTGTGATTTCCCCTACACCTATAAATATTCCAGAGATTCCAATAAGTCCATTTGCACTGCTTCCAAAGTGAAGGTTGTGAGAGATGCTTGCACCATAGACACCACTGAAAAACGTCAGCTCTACACCTGTGATAAATTTTTAATATAGCAATCTTAGTTCATGTATTTCTCATTACTCATCGAGCAATATTGTTTAATATTCTTTCATTAATTCTTTCTTTCATTCACCATTTTCCTCCAATGTGAAGAGTAGGCCACCACTACAGCTGACCTTTTTTTTAAAAGAAACTTTGTTTCCAGGCAAGGGAACTGGCCGCTCCACCACACATAGGCTGCAGCTTAGTACATAAAGAGTTATCTTCATCTCCGATGACAATTATTGCCATTGGACTGACTTTTGCCTACAATTTATTTTTTCCAAGCAATTGTAAATCATTCATCTTTTCTTACCAATGTGAGGCACAGGTTTTAACTGCAACTAGGTCCTTTACAGGAAGCCTGTATCTAAGTTTTTGCAGTTTTTTTAACATGATGAGGTTGCCAGCCCTCTTATGACATTCTTATATTCTTTGTGTATTGTCACCTTGTCCGTTTAACACGTTCACAGAGAGAATTTTCAGACAGATTGAAGAGATGCCAGGGCTAAACATATATGGAAGAATAATCTACAATCTGAGATATGCTGAGGTACATTACTGTTGGCTGAAAGTGAAGAAGAGCTGCAGTAATAGGTGGAGACTGTCGCCAAAAGAAGTAATGAATATGGATTGCAGATTACCAATATGAAAACAAAAGCTATGATAACTAGTAACACAGACATGTAGCCTACAGTAAACGGTGAGATACTAGAACAAGCAATCAGTTAGTTACTAGTGCCTTTGACCAGATAATAACAAGTGATGGTAGATGTGAAAGGGGAGTGAATAAAAGAATAGAAATGACTAAAAACAAATTGAATAACATGAGTAATATAATGAATCATGTTCGCGTAGGCGGCAAAGGCCTGTTGCGTCGATTGGCCACTACCATGGCCAACTGCTGAGGCTATGTCCATGCGTAGTGTGTCGACCAAAATTCCTACAGACTCCCCAGGTGGAACCGTGTACTCATCTGCAGTCTTGGAATAAGTACCGTGGGGAGTGTTAGTCCAATGTTTGTGTCAAGCTTTCCATTTCTGTCCATGTCAAACCAGTTTCCACATGTCCCGCAGCCGAGGCTTCTGACTGTGTCCACCTGTTGGTCAGCGTGACCCTTGCTGTGCTGAGAATACGAGGTTGTAAGATGTATCGTGGAGGGAGGGGCAGGCAGGAGGAAGCCGACTTCAGTCTGAGCAAAAATGACCTTGAGTAGTGATAATCTTAACTGAATTCTGATGTGCAGTTAAGCAAAACATTGAACTCCGTCATGGACTGGTTTCCCGCGGCTTGAGCCAGGCATGAAATGCAGCATAATAGACAGGATAACCAATCGAAAGCACATAAAACCCACAGAATAAACTCTTGGCAAGATCAGGAATAGGATGGGAAATACTGAAAGACATACAAAATATGCAAATAAAATATTTTAGACATTTAAAGGGGCACAATGTTCTGCCGAAAACAAAACTGGAGGAAAAGGTTGAGGACAGCCGGGCAAGAGAAAGACAGTGCTATAGGCAGAGAGCAGCATCATGAGATGGACCCATAACAGTCTTTTAGACTGTAGCATCCAGGCAAGAAACAGAGGATTCTGGAGGTCCATTGCAGCTAACCTTCAATATAGAGATGGCATTTGGCTTGGCTTGTTCTCAATCTCCCGCTACCAAACCCTGAAATGGCTTAAGTAGCAGAATGAAAAACAGTGCATTGCCCTACAGTGAGTAGAACTCAGGACC
Source organism: Ariolimax columbianus (assembly GCA_036924085.1). NCBI lineage: Eukaryota > Metazoa > Mollusca > Gastropoda > Stylommatophora > Arionidae > Ariolimax > Ariolimax columbianus. The sequence goes on along the minus strand of JAVGWX010000388.1, from coordinate 9,692 downwards.
ACTTTTTCTAGTACATCCTAGGAAGATTTCATCCATATGTTGTTATTGTTGTATGTCAACAATAAGTATGTTTACTCTTTTGTGCGCCCTGAAAAGAACATTAGGCAGTGGGATGCAGTACCGTTCCTCACTTGCTGAAGAAGGTGGACTGGGATCCTCCAGGCGGTTGTGCTATGCTTGACTTCATCTGTGTGTCGCTTATTTATACAGAGATCACATCAATCCCCCACCTCGCTAGCCAGGCTGCCACGAAAACTGCCCGTTTCCATGAAGAAAGGAGTGAAGGTAAGGTCGGAGCCTTGGTCAGTATATTTTGCCTGGCCAGACGTTAGTTTCCTGTTTCCAGTCTTCACGTGCTTAGATAGACAAGCCCGAGCCTACCAAGGAATCAGCAAATTCCCCAGTTTAGCCTACTAGTAAAAGCGGTAATCCTCCTCCCCTGGATGTGGTCACTGCTCATGCTACAGCTACTTGTTGTAGCTACAGATGAGAGCTGGGTGACAGGAGCAAACTACTTCCAGTGAAAGGGCGACATGTTCTTCCCACCAGAGGTACTGCCACACCATACACCCCTATTGCTGATACCCCCAGTGCAATCAGGACAACAGATCCAAACAAAGCCCTGAAAGTTTGAGGCCTCCGTGCCTGCTATCCACTTACATCACTGTTGTCCTTTCTGAACTTACAAAACATGGACCAAGAGTCTGATTTAATAACCACCCCGATTGCATAAACTAATCACAAGACCAACTGAAATGTGTCTTTGACTGCATATTGATTATAACAGAAACATATACAATCTAGCACAGCTAATTAACTGACCTGTGTATGCAAATGCAAGACATAGCAAAAGCATCTCACGTGTCTTCAATAGATGGAATGACCGTTCTGAAGAAACAAAAGACACATACCAGATGAAACTGAAAGCCGCAAATAATTTTGTAAATGATTTGTATGGAATGTTTAATAAGTATACACATATTTTTACATATAGTGAATAATCCCAGAAAGTTCACAATAAAATCATTGAGCATAGCCTAGTCGACAGTGAATTAGCATACTTGACTGGTATTACAGCATGCCAGGGGTTTGAGTTCACTGACTGACAGCAATCAAATTTGAACTTTGGATTGTGCCTGGTATGACCGCTCCTCCAGTCGACCCAGCTGTAAATGGGTGCATGGCGTATGAGTTGGGGAAGGTAAAAACAGTAAGAAAGGGAACTGGCCATCCCACCTCACATAGGCTGCGGCCTAGTTTGTGAAGCGTTATCTTCATCCACGACGGCAACTGCTGCCATGTGAATAGCTTTTACCTTTGTACATTGAAAGAAAGTATATATATATATATATATAAAGTAAATGATTCCCTTTACATGCCATGCGGTCTATTGAAGAATATGGTGTAAGCCCAGTATTTTTCTTGGACCAGCTGCACACTAAGTGTGATGTGGCCAGCATCATACTGCTACTTTCTTTTGAAAACTGCTCTTGTATCCAATTTAGGCTGGGTCAATCCCAAACACGTTTGCATATCTCATAATTTATTTTTATTTTATTTTATTTTTTTTTGGGAGGGGGGGGGGGGGGGGGGGGGGGTCAATTGAGCCAAATTGACTATATACTGGTCAAGAGGAGGTTTAGATCTAGTATCAACGCCGACAAAATGAGAAGTTTCCCTGGAGCGGATATAGGAAGCAACAACGATCTTGTTATGATGACTATGCGTCTGCGATTGAAGGGAGTCGCAAAGAAAGATATGACCTGACCTGACGTCAATTTGTAGGTGGTATTCTCCTTTCGTCCCAGAGTCCTTACTTCGGAAAAAGAATGGGATCAGTGTACCTTACATTGTGCATAGGGACCTTACATTGTGCATAGGGACCTTACATTGTGCATAGGGACCTTACATTGTGCATAGGGACCTTATGTTGTGCATAGGGACCTTACATTGTGCATAGGGACCTTACATTGTGCATAGGGACCTTACATTGTGCATAGGGACCTTACATTGTGCATAGGGACCTTACGTTGTGCATAGGGACCTTACATTGTGCATAGGGACCTTACATTGTGCATAGGGACCTTACATTGTGCATAGGGACCTTACATTGTGCACAGAGTTGGCAAAGTAAAATAATGTGCTTCATGCACTAGGACAGCAAGAAAACATGTATGATTAGATAAACACTTTCAGCAACAACAAAAATAGACTGTCTACAACAACTGTTCCATACTACCAAAGAGCATAATGGGATGGATGATTTTCTCTAAACATCATAATACTGTACAGGGAAAAAAAGGTTCTACTACTAGCGCAATGGTAACAAGTTTATTTTAAATTTATTCTTCTTCATACGGCGTTAGTCGACTTGAATTTGTTCAAAGAAACCAATGGTCATCCCGGTGCTGTTGAAACTGCCATAGAGCTTGTCTAGTGTTGACACTGGTGATAGCCACATGTATTTTCTCTGGTACTCATATGTCAGGCATTTTTTGCAGCAGATGTTCGGTGGTAATTTTCCCAGTACCACAGGTGCATTCATCAGTTGCACCTATCTACAGTTTATTGTATAGATGGTACCTCAGTCTGCTATGGCCTGTGCGGAATTTGAAGACCACCACCTGCTCTCTTCTATTAAACAGGTAATAAGCATCATTTTTTGTGTAGCCAGTATGTTCTGTTTCCTATTTGTCCATGTATAACAGAGTCTATACGTTACTTTACATTATTCTAGGTCACGGTACCATTTAATATAATATGTAACAGTCCTAACAATAATGTTTTATCCTAAGTCACGGTATCATTTAATATAATATGTAGCAGGGTTAACGTATTCTCTATCCTAATCTTCCTTACCACTATCACTCCTTAACATTACCACTATCACTCCTAAACATTACCACTATCACTCCTTAACATTACCACTATCACTCCTTAACATTACCACTATCACTCCTTAACATTACCACTATCACTCCTTAACTCTCTCAATTAAGTACCAACAATTCTTGTAACACAGGTAAAACACAGCATGTATTTTTCACACAAGTAAAACAATATGCACATCAATTAAATCACTAGGCTCATTGATCACATTATACTGTTCATCAATTATTTAATTCTAATGTCTCTCAGAAGGTTGGTTATGATCACTTCTCTAACTGACTAAGATTACTTCTAAAGGTTCGTGCAAGTAGCACAGATCTTACTCTAGTACTAAACTTGATCTAGGGTTCTCATCACGTGGTCGGAATCTAGCAATTGTTCTAATCGCTGTCTATCTCTGTGCGTTGATATAAAGGATGTCTATCTACAATTTCTCAGTCCTCATCTATCTCTGTGCGTTGATATAATGGATGTCTATCGACAATTTCTCAGTCCTCATCTATCTGTCCTCTCAGCTTACTAAAAATGGATGTCTGCTGGACCTCTTGTCTCGTCTCACGTAAAGCAGATGTCTACTGGACCTCTTGCCTCGTCTCTACATCAGGCAGTCGGTGACTGCATCTGTAATCTGTCTGCAGCTGTGCTCATGTCTATGACAGACGACAGTGGTTGTGTTACTGTGGTTGTCAGGACGAGGAAAACCCACAAATCACAACGGTCGTCTTAGGACGACAACATCGTGTTGTAGCCACACATCTCCATCTGATGAGAATGAAGTCAGGTCACTCGAGCAAGATGTTAGCGACGACGTCTCGAACAAAACATCACACAAAGACAGATTCTTACATGTGTGTGGTCTCTCGTTGCCTTTCCGTGTTGGTCTGCTTCGGTGGCTTCTAATTCTATGACTACTATTGTCACTCACTGGCTAAGTTCTGTAGCTTTTAACTATTTACTTGTTCTTGACTAAGTGCTACTCACTATACTGTCTGGTAGGACACCCTTGCCTGCTGCTTCTGATCTGTCCACTATTCTGTTTCACTCCAGCTTATATGCTAAGTTTCCCCCCGCTTTAGATAATGACTTCGCTTTCTTGAGTTCATTTCCTACCAACTTTATTTGAACTCGCGTGTCCCAAAGAAAGGCTGCCTTATTTTCCAAACACTGACTGACCGCTTGTTGACGGGGATTCCCAGTTCAAACCGTGAGAATTCAACCTACATTGGTCGGCCAGCCCCAACTTGCATTGTTTGATAGTTGAGGACCATGTCTCGTTCAATGAACTGAAACTCTCAGGCCGGGTTCTCAAGTTATGTTTGGGTACCACGAACGGTATTTTCAGGGCTTCCCTGGCTTTGGCTCGTTGTACCCCTGTAACTCTGTTACACATGTATCTAGCCCTAATAGTATTTTGCATCTGATGGTGCCTAATGGACAGAGATGAGTTTAGACGAGATTTGGCTACCTGACATAGGGCACAAAATGTGCCTGAGTGAACACCAGGATTACAGATGCCTAAATGACAGGCACGCATAACGCACAAAAATGGACAGACATCACATAGTCTTGCAAGATTGTGGAACAGGTTGGTTGGGATGGTTCAGCAAACAACTGTTAAGGCCAGGGTTCACACCTTCAAAAGTATGGTTATCCCAGCAATGGTATATGGGTGTGAGGTTTGGAGTCCATGCAAATCAGATATGGAGAAGCTCTGTACTGATGGAAGAGCAATGGAGCGAAGAGTCCTAAATATCTCCCTGAGAGACCACATTCAAAATGGCAACATCAGCCACCAACCGGAGTTCCGGGACGTCGTAGACTCTGCATCAATACGGAAGTACAGATGTTTCGGTCACGTGGTCTGCATGACTAATGACAGATGGGCAAGGGGGGTATCTTTCTGGTAGTCATGCAACTACAACCACTAACAAGATGGAGAGATGACCTGCATCATGCCCTTTAGCTTCATGGTATACCAGGGTGAAAGACAGACACAGATTCAATCAGCTGGCATTAGACAGCCTTGCCTGGTTGAATACCAGGATTCAAGTGAAACAGATCAATGCAGAACAATCATAAGACAGAGTGAAAGAGAGTTCAGCAGTGAGAACAATGGAGAAGTGGTAATGAAATAATTAATGGAAAGGTTTGGGAAAATAAGAGAAGGAGGAGAAAAATGAGATCACATTCACAAACATAAAATGAAAACTTACTGAGAGCTGTGAGTGGTGAATCTGGTGTTCGTGTTGTGCTGAAAAGATCATGAATGAGTTAATAAATGGTTGCACTACAGCAGCAACAACTAACATGCAATAAAAATTACCAAGACAATGATTCTTCTTCTTCTTTTATCCTACTGTCCTTACCATGAGGTGTCGTAGAGAGGGAGGGTGTGTAATTTTTTTATTTTCGCCAGGTGGAAGGCTTGTGATGTTGTTAGATGTAATTTCCTGAGTGTGTCAGAGACACCCTTAATCAACCTACATCGATGTTGGCCCTTTGCGAGTGCATCGAAGACATGCATATGATATGCTCTCGCTGCTAGCTGGTCATAATGCATTCTGGCTAAATGACCAAACCACTTGATATTTTGGTGTCGATGTTGATACTAGCTGGGTTGTCCCCACAATCTGCCTCAGCGTGGTGTTGTGGATTCAGTTACGAATTGTCTTTTCGGCTGCACTTCTCACACATCGTGTCTTACAATTCTGGATCTAACCCATAAGTAATTCTAGTAAGGACCAAGATTGACATTGGTTACACAATATAGGAATGAACAATGCATTTATCAGCCTCCTCTTAGTTGAAAAAAATTCTAGGGCCAATGATAGATTAGTTTAATCACAGAGAAGCTCTGGATGATAGCACAAAGATTATTGTTATAGTCAATTTCACAATGGTTGCCATCTTCTTCTTCTTCTGCGTACACAGTCAGACAGTAACCATTATTTTCTCGAAAAAAGCGGCGGTCATCCTGAGACTCTCGCCACTACCATTGAGCTTGTCTTGCAGTTCCACTGGCAATGGCCACGTCTGCTCTCTCTGATCCTCGTATGTCGGGCAGTTCTGCAGCAGATGTTCAGTGGTCATTTTACCAGTACCGCACGGGCATTCGTCGGTACACCCTATCTTCAATTTGTTGAATAGGTGGTACCTCAGTCTGTTGTGGCCAGTGCGAAGTCTGAAGACAACGACCTGCTCTCTTCGGTTCAACTGGTAATAGGCATCGTTTTTGGTGTAACCAGTATGTTCGGTTTCCCATTTGGTCATGTATCTGGCTTTGATAAGCCGTTTTGACTCTTCGTACGTCATACTGGTATCTGTTTGTGGTAGCCTTGCACCTTCTTTTGCCAGTCTGTCTGCCTCCTCGTTGCCTTGGATGTTGCAGTGTGACGGAACCCACTGTACCACTACCCTTTTTGGTGCGGACTGCTGGCACAGTTTGCAGAGTGCTGCTCTTAAGTCATTAAGCTCAGTGTTTTTCTGGGTTGCCATCTAATAATACTCAATAACCCGCGCACCAATTTTTTGCACGTCTTATCTTTCCAATGTCCAAATTACTTTATAATCTACATTTTGTCAGGTAGTGCCAATTTCTTAAAACGGCTATTTCCTTTAATCTTTGTTAGAATTTATTGTGTAGTTTCATAAAATAATTAGCCGTAAATTAAAAAATTGTGTGTCTTTAGGCATAGGCGTCTCTCAAATTTGAATGAGATTTTCTACATTAGGTACCACATAATGCCCTTTTTTAATGTAGTTATGTGTTTTGGGTACTGCGCATTTAAGTAACTGTACATTTCGTAGAAAAATGTGTGAAGATGTAAAAAATGGTCCAGGTTTATAAACAGATGCTGGAACAAACAACAAATTTATAATTTAGGTCTGAGATCCAACTTCCAGCTGATTTGGGTGTTAATTTCTCACTTAATCAGAGTCGGACGATTCCATCAAACTGATTACTCTCTGTTGAACAATCGACAGTCCATCTTTTTTCCAATAACCCTCTTCCTCTTTCAAGACATGGCCCTCACATTTAGCCCAATAATCTTTGTCTATATTTGAGAGGGCTATCATATGTTCTTTCATAACGAATAGTTTGAAAGTTCTATTTTCAGCTGCTATTTGTCATTTAACTTTTACCCAAACGAGCTCAATTGAGTTTAAGTGCGAATGGTACTGTGGCAGTCTCAAACATATATGACCTTGGTCTTGGATCAACTTCTATATGAAATATTGGTTCCTTTCATGTTTGCTTGACAAGGGAAATCAATTCAGGTTTTAGATACGTTAAATTAAATGGTATGTGTTCTTTTCATTCATCCAAATTTCTTCCACGTACAAAATATCATAACATTGTTTACACATTTCATGTACTTCACATAAATACTTGTTTCTCATGGATACTAAATGAGGCTTCTCGCAGATGACATTTCTTCCGCTAGCATACTTTCTAAATGTAAAGCCTATTCCCCTTATTATTCTCCACAACGTAGATTTCGATACATCAAACTTCAGTTTCCTTAGAGTCACCGTTTCATTGGAACCAAACATTTGACAAATCTCTCTCCTAATCACACCCTTGTCAAAACTATCTACCATTTTCTTTCACTTTTGCATACTAGTCTTGATGGTACATGAACCTTATAGTCTTGGAACAATCAATCAAATGACCATTTACTTGAACCCAAAGTGTAAATTGTTAACTTTTCAGGTTTTGAGATACTCCAATACAGTTTACAACGCTTAGCTTTTCTACAAAAATATTGATACATCTTCAATGCAATTGTATGGCGTGTAAGGAACTTAGCTTTTAAACTCATTGTAGGCATGAACGTTAACAATTAGTTATACCACGGCAAGGCGCCAGCGTTCACAATTAGTATAGACAAATTACGCATACCGGAAGGCTCATTAGAACTGTTCAAAACCAGTGTGGTTTAGGTTGAAGCTGGAAAGATTTTGTGAAACATGTGGAAAATGTTATTTTCAAAAATACCCACAGTTATGAAGTGTGATCATTTTAAAAGACTGGTTTCATTAGATGGGCTGGTTTTTGTATTAAGAAAAGTGTATACCATATGTTTGTGAGCAAGACAAAATTATTCAGCCTTGAGAAATGGTGATCTGCAGGTTATATGCAAAATTTGAATAATTTTGTTCAAATGGAAGCTCAATTTTAAACCGCGGCAAACATTGTGAAACAAACTATAGCTGATTGCAAACTTCTTACAATCAGTTATAGTTCAGATTTTCAATAGGAACTGCACTGTAGTTAATGTATGCAGCCAAATTTCATGAGTTTTTAATCCTAGGTAATTACATTCGATATATATCCGTCTGACCAGAGAGGTGCATAACATTTGTTATTTTTATACTTGCACTATTATAAGACACTTATTATTGATCAGTATGGAACATTGTTATGTGCAGGTATTACAAGATAAATGGCGGCTGATTTCTGGTCCAATACTTTATGAGGTTGCCAGATATGGGAAGTAAGCACAAGATAAATCAAGCGCACAAGGATCTTTTTCAACCAAGTTAACCTCAAGCTGGGAAAAATATAAGTACCCAAAGGCTACAGTTTTGAACTTGAGCTGTGTTTAATTCTCCTGTAGAATTTAATTACTTCTTCTTCTGCTGCTTTTGTCCTGAAAAGGACGTTTGTGACCATGTGTCGTAGTTTACAGAGAGGCTGCAATACCTGATTTCTCCTGTAGAAGGTTGCATGAACAATATGGTCTGGTTGCATTCTCATAATGTGCCCAAACCAAATCCTTCCCTGTTGTTCATGTACTGTAGACAGGCAATTGTTCCAACCTTCTCCCAAATACTGATATCTGTGATTCTGTCTCTTCTAGTGTAGTTAGTGACCTTTCAAAGGTACCGTATTTCACAGGTGGCAAACTTTCATTCCTGGGTCTTATCCGATGCCCATATCTGGCACTGGCAGTACTGGGAAGGGATGAAGATATTATTTATCATCTGCTTTTTTGCTCGGATGGAAATCTTGGGGTGTCTTAGTAGTGGAGACAGCTGGCAAGTGACAGCATTTGCCCTCTGCACTCTTGTTTCTATTAAGTCTGACATTCTCAGTAAAAACAGTTCCCAAATACCTAAATTCTTGTACCTGCTTTATTTTTGTTTCATTCACATGAAACTGCATCTAAGACCCCAATTTAACTACTTACATCATTTACTTACTTGTCGACTTAGCAACATATGCATCATAAAGAGCTGACAATGTCAATCAATCAATCAATACCTTTACCACCCCTTGTGGAGCATAGGTCTTCAACAAATACATGCACAAGCCTTTCTATTAACGGCCATCAATGCCAGCTCAGCTCACATTTTCCCATCTCTTTGATATTTGCCTCAAGCTCTCTCCAAAATTAATGAGTTGGTCTGCCTTTACTTCTATCATCTCTTCAGCTCCAGGACAAAAACTGTCTTGTAATGTTAACTGGTTTCCTAAATGTATGTCCTGTTCCAGCAGTACAAAGTTCTTTTCCACAGATCTATATTTGTGATCATGTCATACCGTTTCAATCCCTCTATTCTGCGTAGGCACCCATTTATGAAAGTATACAAATTTGTTATTTATTTTGGCCTTCTACATTTCAGAGTCATACAAAAGAACTGAAGATGCAACACAGCGAATGAGCTGACAGCAGCCAGCAACACAAAGCTGGCTGCTTGCATCTTGGTCAGCAAACCAGAGAGGATAAATACCCAATCCTGCCTCTGAATGTGGCAGCACTGGAAACAGGCTGCACTAGTGTAGTCCTGCTAAGAAA
>JAVGWX010000387.1:0-19368 GCA_036924085.1 Ariolimax columbianus | reverse complement strand
CCTATTTGCGACGTTGTATGGGAGGGACAGAAGGACCAAACAATCTACTCACCCCACCTATTTGCGACGTTGTATGGGAGGGACAGAAGGACCAAACAATCTACTCACCCCACCTATTTGCGACGTTGTATGGGAGGGACAGAAGGACAAAACAATCTACTCACCCCACCTATTTGCGACGTTGTATGGGAGGGACAGAAGGACAAAACAATCTACTCACCCCACCTATTTGCGACGTTGTATGGGAGGGACAGAAGGACAAAACAATCTACTCACCCCACCTATTTGCGACGTTGTATGGGAGGGACAGAAGGACAAAACAATCTACTCACCCCACCTATTTGCGACGTTGTATGGGAGGGACAGAAGGACAAAACAATCTACTCACCCCACCTATTTGCGACGTTGTATGGGAGGGACAGAAGGACAAAACAATCTACTCACCCCACCTATTTGCGACGTTGTATGGGAGGGACAGAAGGACAAAACAATCTACTCACCCCACCTATTTGCGACGTTGTATGGGAGGGACAGAAGGACAAAACAATCTACTCACCCCACCTATTTGCGACGTTGTATGGGAGGGACAGAAGGACAAAACAATCTACTCACCCCACCTATTTGCGACGTTGTATGGGAGGGACAGAAGGACAAAACAATCTACTCACCCCACCTATTTGCGACGTTGTATGGGAGGGACAGAAGGACAAAACAATCTACTCACCCCACCTATTTGCGACGTTGTATGGGAGGGACAGAAGGACAAAACAATCTACTCACCCCACCTATTTGCGACGTTGTATGGGAGGGACAGAAGGACCAAACAATCTACTCACCCCACCTATTTGCGACGTTGTATGGGAGGGACAGAAGGACCAAACAATCTACTCACCCCACCTATTTGCGACGTTGTATGGGAGGGACAGAAGGACCAAACAATCTACTCACCCCACCTATTTGCGACGTTGTATGGGAGGGACAGAAGGACCAAACAATCTACTCACCCCACCTATTTGCGACGTTGTATGGGAGGGACAGAAGGACCAAACAATCTACTCACCCCACCTATTTGCGACGTTGTATGGGAGGGACAGAAGGACAAAACAATCTACTCACCCCACCTATTTGCGACGTTGTATGGGAGGGACAGAAGGACCAAACAATCTACTCACCCCACCTATTTGCGACGTTGTATGGGAGGGACAGAAGGACAAAACAATCTACTCACCCCACCTATTTGCGACGTTGTATGGGAGGGACAGAAGGACAAAACAATCTACTCACCCCACCTATTTGCGACGTTGTATGGGAGGGACAGAAGGACAAAACAATCTACTCACCCCACCTATTTGCGACGTTGTATGGGAGGGACAGAAGGACAAAACAATCTACTCACCCCACCTATTTGCGACGTTGTATGGGAGGGACAGAAGGACAAAACAATCTACTCACCCCACCTATTTGCGACGTTGTATGGGAGGGACAGAAGGACAAAACAATCTACTCACCCCACCTATTTGCGACGTTGTATGGGAGGGACAGAAGGACAAAACAATCTACTCACCCCACCTATTTGCGACGTTGTATGGGAGGGACAGAAGGACAAAACAATCTACTCACCCCACCTATTTGCGACGTTGTATGGGAGGGACAGAAGGACAAAACAATCTACTCACCCCACCTATTTGCGACGTTGTATGGGAGGGACAGAAGGACAAAACAATCTACTCACCCCACCTATTTGCGACGTTGTATGGGAGGGACAGAAGGACAAAACAATCTACTCACCCCACCTATTTGCGACGTTGTATGGGAGGGACAGAAGGACAAAACAATCTACTCACCCCACCTATTTGCGACGTTGTATGGGAGGGACAGAAGGACAAAACAATCTACTCACCCCACCTATTTGCGACGTTGTATGGGAGGGACAGAAGGACAAAACAATCTACTCACCCCACCTATTTGCGACGTTGTATGGGAGGGACAGAAGGACAAAACAATCTACTCACCCCACCTATTTGCGACGTTGTATGGGAGGGACAGAAGGACAAAACAATCTACTCACCCCACCTATTTGCGACGTTGTATGGGAGGGACAGAAGGACAAAACAATCTACTCACCCCACCTATTTGCGACGTTGTATGGGAGGGACAGAAGGACAAAACAATCTACTCACCCCACCTATTTGCGACGTTGTATGGGAGGGACAGAAGGACAAAACAATCTACTCACCCCACCTATTTGCGACGTTGTATGGGAGGCACAGAAGGACAAAACAATCTACTCACCCCACCTATTTGCGACGTTGTATGGGAGGGACAGAAGGACAAAACAATCTACTCACCCCACCTATTTGCGACGTTGTATGGGAGGGACAGAAGGACAAAACAATCTACTCACCCCACCTATTTGCGACGTTGTATGGGAGGGACAGAAGGACAAAACAATCTACTCACCCCACCTATTTGCGACGTTGTATGGGAGGGACAGAAGGACAAAACAATCTACTCACCCCACCTATTTGCGACGTTGTATGGGAGGGACAGAAGGACAAAACAATCTACTCACCCCACCTATTTGCGACGTTGTATGGGAGGGACAGAAGGACAAAACAATCTACTCACCCCACCTATTTGCGACGTTGTATGGGAGGGACAGAAGGACAAAACAATCTACTCACCCCACCTATTTGCGACGTTGTATGGGAGGGACAGAAGGACAAAACAATCTACTCACCCCACCTATTTGCGACGTTGTATGGGAGGGACAGAAGGACAAAACAATCTACTCACCCCACCTATTTGCGACGTTGTATGGGAGGGACAGAAGGACAAAACAATCTACTCACCCCACCTATTTGCGACGTTGTATGGGAGGGACAGAAGGACAAAACAATCTACTCACCCCACCTATGTTCGACGTTGTATGGGAGGGACAGAAGGACCGAACAAGAAGTAGACCAGTTTGAAATATCTGGGTCAGGCGGGCGGAGATGGAAGATCAAATTGTGAGGTGTTGACCAGAACAGCACAGACAATAGCGGCGCTTGTATGGCTTAAAAATATCTGGCAAGACAAATGGTTAGCCATTTGCACGATGATGAGATTAATGTGTACATTGGTCTTGTCAACATTCCTCTATGCTCGTAAGACATGGACAATTACAGCTGTCCTGCAGTGGAGGATACAGGCTTTGGAGATGAGATGTTTCCGAAGACAAAGACCGAGTTACAAATGAGGAAATACAAATCCTTCTTTAAACATCGTTGTCCAGTTCTTCGCTGTTGTCTTCGACACACTTTTGTCACCATACACTGCCTGCATTCTGCGATGAATGTCAACTGGTCGACATCCTTCAGCTGTTAGAAACCAAATCACTGCTTGCTGATCAACTCTGGACAGATTCTGTATCATACCCGCCATGTTTTCAATGGTCTGCTAAGGAAACTATGAGTCGGAGGAAAATGAAATTTTGCAAACTTGACGGTTGGTATGTGCTGTTTACATCAGAAGTGATGTTATCATGCACATCGTACGAATGTTCACTTGGTGCAGTTAGATCCAGTTTCATTTGACTAGGATGGGCCTGACACCTCGTCCGCTTGTCAGACAGACGACTCGCAAAGAAGCTTCTCTACTGCTAACTGAGAGAGGAATGGCGAGATAGGGGACGTCCAAAGAATCGTTTTAAAGACGATCTGAGGGGCTCACTGACAAGTTGCCAGATAGATATCACTACCTGAGAATGTTTTGCACAAAACAGATCTGACTGGAGAAGCGCAGTCAAAGCGGGTGTAGCTATGAGCCAAGACCACCATGTTGTGAAAGTTCAGAGCAGACGTGAGACCCGGAAATCACGAACAGCAGGAACACCATCCCCTTCTACAAACCTCGTGTGCCCGCTATGTAGCAGATGTTTTCGTGCCCGCATTGGCCTGTTCAGCCACATGTGCACCCACACCCAACAGGGAAATCTGTGACAAGGATGATGCCAGTGTGACCATCAACAACGATGGACAGCTATTATATACATGTGTGTGTGTTTTGTTTTGTTTTTTGTTTGATAATATTACAGATACACGTAAGCGTGTGTCAATATTGAATTTTTAAAAAAAGCTTCGGCATTTGAAATCTTTTCATGCATTTTGAAACAAGTGTTTTTTTTTAATTGTTAACTACGTTTATTTTTTCTTCTTCTTCCTTGTCTACATTTATTACCATCAGCTCTATGAAGGTCTACAACACCAAACCCACTTCAAGATTAGACCCTATTTATGACTCCGCCCTACCACCTCTACCACCTCCACTCCACGAGTTTGTTGAATTGGGAGGCAATTTCAGACCAAAGGGGCAGAGAAGGTCACGGTCCCCGATCATAACATTTCCTCCCCCGCCAGATTTCCCGCCACCTGTCCTCTCTTTTCTACCGCTTCCACCTCCTCCTGAGCAAACGGCCGTCAACAGCCGGATAACATCTGCAAAGAAAACAGCTGCCCCACTGGCCCCCGCAGATCATCCACACTCCCTGTCTCCAACTCCACATAAAGCAACCCTGCCACTCCCTGTGACCGAAAATGAAAGTAGCCTCACCACAACAGATGGTAATGAAAGTGGTAAGGAACATTCTCAAAATGAAGGGGGTTTGTGTGAGACGACTGAATCAAGTCCATCTGTTAGCAGTGGGTAAGACATAGCACAACATTTGCACAGTGTATCCTGATTTGTCCAGTGTATCTTGATTTGTCCAGTGTATCCTGATTTGTCCAGTGTATCCTGATTTGTCTAGTGTATCCCGATTTGTCCAACTTCTGTACTCAATTTAACCCCCCCTAAAGCCCATTGTGTGTGCCCCGAGTAGGTGAGGTTGGCTTGTGAGCTCACTTTAATCGGCAGGCTAATAATTTCACTTTTCACTCTTCCAGGGAAGAGCTAGCCGACCTCAGCGCCACTGGAACGCGGCGCCAAGCATGAGCACACCTTACACCTTCCGGTCACGGCACGCAATTTCCAAGCAGGTCGTGCACACCAACCAAGGACGGTGCGCAATCCGTAGTGACGTCCTATCCAACAACGCGAATTCCAATATACAGGAAGAACAGATCGTGTATCTCTGAATCCCGATGAAATTCACACACATAGGCTTCCTGTGAATAGCGTAGGACGTGTAAGAAAATGATCGTCACACAACACCGAGCCCCACACATTAAGTGGAACGAACAAACCACACGAATATCGCAGACCATGAGAGCAGCTGTTGCTTGGTCTAGAACCGTGAGGCTCTAGGCTAACGAGGCAATGGCTCGCCTGGGGGGACGGTCTCCTTCAGGTTACTTGCAGATGTTGGCCCACCGCAGCCTGGAGAGGAGATGGGCACCGCCAGGTGTTTTCAAGCCTAAGAGTCAAACATGAGGACAAAAACGAAATCATTTATACCGGATCGGTCGCAGCCCGGGTCAACAATGACCGTGCCTTCCGTCCCACACCAGGGCGGAGGTGTTAAGTGTGCTACTGGTGATATCATAAGACTCAGAGGAGGGGATTTCATTCTGGGCACTTGGAATGTTAGAACTCTAAGTGCAATTGGGAAAATAAAAGAACTGACCCATGAGATGGATAGACGCCACTGGAATGTGCTTGGCATATGTGAAGCGCGTTGGAGACATTTCGGAGAACACACCACAGAAGAAGGTCACAAGTTTTATTACAGTGGTAGACCTGACAAACACCTTCATGGTGTCGGTATAACACCTTCATGGTGTCGGTATGCTGGTGCACAAAGACACAGCATGTTGTGTATTGGGTTGCCGACCAGTATCAAGCCGATTGCTCAGTATATGACTAAATGCTAAGCCCTTCAAAGTCACGGTGATACAATGCAATGCGCCTACCTCGGATTACGAAGACAGCGAGGTTGAGAGCTTCTTCGAGGAATTGCAGGCTTTGGTGAACGAGGTACCGAAGAAGGATATACTGGTGGTACAGGGCGATTGGAATGCCAAAATTGGCGAAGACATGGTACGTGTCTGGAAAGGCACATGTGGAGCATATGGAAATGTGACCACCAACGATAGAGGTCTAAGACTCTTGGAATTTGCGTATTACAATAAGCTGATAGTAGCGAATACGCTGGGACCACATAAAATGTCGAGGTGGTGGACGTGGCACAGCCCAAACAGATAGTCAAATAGACTATATTTTGGTTCAAAGGAGATTCAGATCTAGCGTCAATAGCGCCCGGACAAGAAGTTTCCCAGGGGCCGATATAGGGAGTGACCACGACTTAGTGCTGATGACCATGCATCTTCGACTAAAGAAAGTTCTGAAAAGAGAAATAACTCGACTGAGATCTGACTTGGAGAAGTTGAAGGGCCCGGATGTAGTGAAGACCTTTGGAGCGGTGATGGGGGGACGATTCGCACCTCTCTTGGTTCTAAACGAGGAGGCAGATGTTGAGACGATGACTGAAGCCTTGAATTCGGCTTTACTCTCCAAGGCATCTGAGGTTCTAGGTAGGTGCAGGGTTAAGAAGAAAGCATGGATCACGAGTGAAATACTGGATTTATGTGACAATAGACGACAATTGAAGGGAGCGAAGAAAACACTGGATGGGATTCAGAGATATCGAGAGATAAATGGATCCATAAAGACCAAGATGAAACAGGCCAAGGTGGAAAGGATAACGGCTCAGTGCGCAGATATCGAACGAAATCTTGGACGAAATGATGCCAAGGGAGCATATAAATAAGTCAAGGACTTAGTAAGACCTGTCCAAAGTCGAAATACGACGATTTAGGACAAGAGTGGGAAATGTCTCACAGAAGCTCCCGACATTCGTGAGCGCTGGACAGAGTACTGTTCGGAGCTATATAAGCATGAAGATCGAGGTGACCCAAGAATTGCAATGTCTCCTGAAGTGAGTCTGATAGAGGAAAATCAAACGATAACAAGGGAAGAAGTATATGAAGCCGTGAAAATGCTGAAGAGAGGGAAGGCTGTCTGGATAATATTCAAGCAGAGCTCCTACAAGTGGGAGGTTAGGCGACAATTAATACCCTGACTTACATCTGCAATAGAATTTGGCAGACAGGAGTGTGGCCCACCTGCTGGACAAAATTAGTCATTATACCACTGCCTAAATCAGGAAACCTAAATATGTGTCAGAACTATCGAACAATCAGTCTGATAAGTCATCCAAGTAAAGTTCTCTTGAGGATATTACTTAACAGACTGAATCCTCAGGCGGAGAGTATCATTGCCGAAGAACAAGAGGGCTTTCGAGCGGGAAGGAGTACCATCGAGCAGATATTTAATCTTCGTCTACTGAATGAGAAGTACTCAGAGTATCATCAACCACTCTACCATGCCTTCATTGACTTTCGAAAGGCGTTTGACAGAGTGTGGCATGCGGCGCTATGGTCAACAATGAGACATTATAAGTTCAACAGTGATATTGTGAGGGTAATTGCAAACCTTTATCAGCAGGCGACCAGTTCTGTCTCAGTAGAGGGAACGCTAGGCGATTGGTTCCGTACGACGGTGGGTGTGAGACATGGTTGTATACTCTCCCCCACACTCTTCAATATCTTCTTGGAGAGAATAATGGAGACGACCTTAAAAGGACATGTTGGCACGGTTAAAATAGGTGACAGGCTTATCACAAACTTCCGCTTTGCTGATGATATTGATGTATTGGCAGGCTCAGAAAGGGAACTCCAGGAGTTGATTGGTAGAATGGATAGAACGGCCCTGAGTTTTGGTATGGAAATAAATGCTGATAAAACAAAGCTCATGACCAATAACGTAGCAGGGTTTCAATCTGTCATAGAGGCAAATGGGCAGGTACTTGAGGTGGTGAAACATTTCAAATATCTTGGATCATTGATCAGCGAAGAGGGTACGAAGCCAGAGGTAATTGCAAGAATAGCACAAACAACAGCGGCGCTGACTAGGCTGCAACCTGTATGGCGAGACAAGTGCCTCGCCCTCGGCATAAAAGTCAGACTACTGCGCTCTTTGGTGCTATCAATATTTCTGTATGCCTGTGAGACTTGGACCATTACAGCAGATATCCAGGGCAGGATACGTGCAATGGTAATGCGGTGCTATAGAAAACTCCTAAATGTTACATATAAAGATCGTGTCACGAACGTAGATATCTGTCAAGTGGCCTGGTGCGGGCACGTCACGAGGTCCAACGGAATTCCTAACTCGATACTCTTTGGATCCGTACCGGGACAGAGAGGGCGTGGATGTCCAAGGAAGAGATGGGTGGACAACATCACTGTGAGTGGTCAGGCCTTCGTCCCGGTGAGATACGACAGGCGGCGACAGACAGAGAGGGTTGGCGTGGGATTTTCATGCCTTCATGTCCGCCCCAACTACCTGATGGGTTACGGGATGAACTAAACTAAACTGAAAGCCCATTTATCTTCAGTCACGTACATAAATAAATAACGTATATATCTTCATCATTTGGTTGGTCAGTCCTAAGACTGGTTGTCTGAGCATGTTTCTCTATTTGACCCTATCCTCTGGTTGATCAGTCCAGAGACTGGTTGTAAGGTTGTCTGAGTATGTCTCTCTATTTGACCCTATCCTCTGGTTGATCAGTCCAGAGACTGGTTGTAAGGTTGTCTGAGTATGTCTCTCTATTTGACCCTATCCTTTGGTTGATCAATCCAGAGACTGGTTGTAAGGTTGTCTGAGTATGTCTCTCCATTTGACCCTATCCTCTGTTTGGTCAGTCCTAAGACTGGCTGTAAGGTTGTTTGAGCATGTCTCTCCATTTGACCCTATCCCCTGTTTGGTCAGTCCTAAGACTGGCTGTAAGGTTGTTTGAGCATGTCTCTCCATCTGACCCTATCTAGCAGTACTGCATTGCTTTATATAATAGTTATGTAAATTGGTGTGTGTAAACATATTTATACTAGCTGACACAATCAGAACATCTGCCTGCAAGTTGAACTGCACAATAAGACAAACACAACAGCAAATTGACAACTAAAGGTTCACCCTTCCCGCACTCTTCTCCGTGGCATAGCGCCACCAGAAATATAAAGAACTGTCATGTCAGAGATAGAAAGAGAGAAACAGATAAATGACCAAAGACACTCAATGTTTGGACATCAGGTGCAGCGGTCAAGACGAAGTTTCTTACAGTCAACCCAGCCCCTACAGACTAGTCCAGGATAACGACGCATCGAAAGTTGAAAACAGCTGACACAGGTCCCCTTGATCGAGTTACGGGAGGAACCTGCGCCTGGACATCTCCTGCCCTACACAACATGCAAGTCCCTAAATAGACTTCGAACTGGTGTATCACGATGCAGGAAAAAACCTGAAAAGATGGGAATACAGGGAGGATGAAACATGACCAGGACCATCTGATGATCTGCCCAAGCCTCCCGGAGACTTGTAGCATGGATGACCTGCTGAGTACCAGTGACAGGAAAATCCATGTGACTGTATACTGGAAGAATGAAGTGTGACGAAGTGCCTAGGACACGGAAAGTAAGTAAGTACCAAAACGCTCCACCATCTTCCACGAGCTGACAAATGGAGTTTAATGTAGAGCAATGCACAGTCATTCACATGGGTAGATTCAATATGGAACATAATTACATAGGAGTGAACAATATTAGAAGAATAGAAAAGGAGGGAGTGGTCTCGAGGTAAGGTGGGTGCCGAAGGTCACCATCTCTTCCCCCCACCAACACAACACGCTCTGCCATCTCTTCCCCCCACCAACACAACACGCTCTGCCATCTCTTCCCCCCACCAACACAACACGCTCTGCCATCTCTTCCCCCCACCAACACAACACGCTCTGCCATCTCTTCCCCCCACCAACACAACGCGCTCTGCCATCTCTTCCCCCCACCAACACAACACGATCTGCCATCTCTTTCCCCCCACCAACACAACACGCTCTGCCATCTCTTCCCCCCACCAACACAACACGCTCTGCCATCTTCCACCAAAAGAGTGTAATATGTTGTTTGTTATTTTTCTGAGGGAGCTTCAAATGGATCCCTTAAAAGTGGGATACAAGTTAGAAAAACCATGCCTTTGTATTGTAGCTTGTTAATTAGGTTGCAAAGGATGTCAAGAATGTCCTGCATGTGCCATCACAGTACAGACAAACAACATGACGTCATGATTGCAGTTTAAAGATGGCCGCCCCTACAATTGACATGCACAAAGAGGAGCAACGTTCTGTTTTCCGTTTTTTTGTGCAGCGAAGTGATGAACCTATAGAAATTTATCTGCGATTGAAGGTCCAGTACGATGATGCGCTTACAGTGTTTAGACCATGGCTACGAAATCTGTGCCTATCAGCATGACACAAATCCGATTTCAGCAACTAGATTTTTGGGGACTGGGCTTGTCTTCCCTCTTCGACTCCTTATCTCTTAGCCAAGCTGCATGGTCTTAGTCAGTTATGGGTCACAGACCTCGATGCAAGCACTCAGTTATGAGTCGCTGGCTGCTGTCAGCTCATTCACCGCTACACCTTCGGCCTTGAACATTACAGTCTTATTCTCCTATCAGACCCTTGACTCAGATGATTAATTGATTGATATGGTTTCTTGCTTTATGTAGTAGAGTGATATTCGTGTTTACATACCTGTCACGCCTTTTTATAATCGCCACCCACCAAAATATGAATGAATACTAGCATGTCTGCACCTCCCCATGCCATGCACTCATTTTGTAGTTGTTGCTACTGAATATATATCTGTATATCGAGCTACCTGATTAATAATAATAATGTTTGCTTAGGCGCATAATGAACGTTTCGTCGGTCGGCCACATCCATGACCCACAGCTGTGGCGTGATTCTAGGCCTCGTACAGGGCGGAGGAATAAGTTGAAATTTGCTGGAGCCATACTGTGCGGTATTGGCCTCTTCTGCGCCTCCAGCCATTCGGGGGAAGACTTATGGCGCTGACGAGCGACCTGATATCTGTCTTTATAACCCTACCCAAGAAATCTCGTGCAACTGAATGTTCAGATTTGAGATAAATTGGCCGGATGAGACGCACCATTATGATGCTGCTAAAAATTATACAGGGAAGAATTACACACTGGTTGTAGATACCGAACAGCAACATCCAGTATGGGAATTGAGATGGAAGCAGTGACTGGTTGCCGCAGTCCTCAAAAAACTGGAACAGGTTGTTGTTGGTGCTGCTGTTGTTGCTGAATGCACACAAGGAGTAAGAATATTCTTTTATCCACTCTGATAAGGGCGTTAATTAGCTGGTTGAAGTAGCTTTCCTCACATCCTGAGTGTGCTGATTAAGGTGGGCCAGGGTCCTCTAGGCGGCTGAGCTACGGTTGACTTCATCTGCATGTCGCTCACTACTACAGGAATCACATCGATCCTCCACCTCGTTAGTAAGACTGTCATGAAAAGGCCTGTTCCCAGGGAGGACTGCAAGGAAGTGAGGTGGAGGTCTTGGCCCATATATTTGACCTAACCCCGACTAACATTGTCCGATGAGTATGTTTTGCCTGACCAATCGTTAATCTCCCCTGGGACAGGTCAAAAGCTTCTCTTATCTTGGAAATGTAAATTTTTTAATTGGAGATGTCTAACGAAAATCAGAAAGAGAATAGCGATGGCCAAATATGTTTTTAACCAGCATGAGTAATATTTTAACATCCAAACAGGTCACACAAATTAATTTTACAAACTTGGAGTCATATTTTAACATCCAAACAGGTCACTGAAATTAATTTTACAAACTTGAAGTCATATTTTAACATCCAAACAGGTCACTGAAATTAATTTTACAAGAGATCGGACGCCCATGTGCAGTGTCGCACAAGTTAAAAATTCCTCGGCAGTTAGAAATATAAAAAAGTAGGCTCAACGGCCACTGCTGGGTAAAATTCAAAATTATGTTAAAAGTCTACCCAATCTATTACAGGATTCTCGCCAGCGCTACGAAGTTCGTGCATTGTGCTGAGATTCTCTGGTACTACGAAGTTCGTGCATTGTGCTGAGATTCTCTGGTACTACGAAGTTCGTGCATTGTGCTGAGATTCTCTGGTACTACGAAGTTCGTGCATTGTGCTGAGATTCTCTGGTACTACGAAGTTCGTCCATTGTGCTGAGATTCTCTGGTACTACGAAGTTCGTCCATTGTGCTGAGATTCTAAAACAATATGGAGGATAACAGAGCACTTATGGGTTAAACCGTGAGCAGTGACGTTGATTCTTTGACTAAACTAAACTAAACAACGCAATAACTTAAGCATCAGAAAGTGAACTCAGTGGTCTTGAGGTAAGGTGTCCGCCTCGGGTGCTGGAGGTTGAGAGTTCAAATCACGGGGGAGAAGCCAATTTTTTTATCACATGGATTTTCTGGTAAAAATTCGTCAGATCTTTGGGTAGTGAGATCGGACTCCCGTGTTAAGCGTAGAGCACATTAAAAATTTCTTGGCAGTAGACTTAACGTCCACTGCCCGGACAAAATTCAAGTTAAAAATCTACCAAAATTATTTGTACCTTTTCCTAGGTGGTTTGTTAAGAGCAACTATAGATGGCGCCTAACTGACTGTGGGTCTACTTAGCTCTAGTGTTTGAGTCTATTAAGATGGACTTGCACATAGGTTAAACCACCATCCAAAAACTGGTTGTTTACAAACTCTGTAGAGTCTTCTAAACCAGAATAAATAAATTAAGTTAAGGTTGGGGAAAAATCTGGTAGATTGTACCATCAAGGTAAAAGTCAGGAGACATCAGAGATCCATTGTAGCCGACCTTCACTGTGGAGATAGCACCTGAACTAAATTTATTTGCTCTTTAAGTGGGGATTTCAGTAACACTTCGTTGATTATGGTCAGGCCTCCTCTTCGTTCGTTCTCAATCTCCTGCTACCAAGCTCTGAAAAGGGTTTTGCGGGCAGCAGGATATAGTCTGGAGAACGGGATGTAGTTTACAGGTTGACTGTGATATTTGCACCTTTTGGTCTGACACATCCGACTTCAGCAGGCCTTTGTGGGTACCGGGTTAGCCTTCCCTATTTGTACCCTTCTTCTTATTCAGCCTGCCCTGTTGCAGACTGTTGTCAGGATCACCGCGTGGAGGTGTAGAAGGGTCTTGGCAGTTCTGGTCGCTGGCCATGACGCTAGTGGTCAGCTTTGAATCGCTGACTGCTGCAGCTCATGCTCTGCTCAGCATCTTAATCCCGGCAAGGATTCAAGCTCCATGCACCACCCTCCTTAGTTTATTTTTATGCTGTTCACTTTTGGCAAGTAAGAGAACTGAGCATTTGATCTTTTGACAGGCAGCAGAAGAAGGAAGATGTTGAGGCCAATGATGAGAAGCATACTATTGTGGCAACGGCTAAGGGAATATTTACCTCCAAAGGGGGTCTCTTGGAATCTCCAGGTAAGTGACCTACTTAGATCGTGTCAATGCTTTCTGTATTAACCTTTACCACACGTCTGTCGCTGCAAAGCAACTGGCGTCACGAGAATTGCATTGTCCGTAGGTCGCCCGTATGCGTCTTACGAGGTCTCTGCATAGTGATGCCGTTCAAGTCAAGTATAATCAAACTATCTATGTGACGGCGTGGGCTAGTGGTTAAGTGACACGGCTCACATCTCGAAGATGCTGGGTTCGATCCCAATAACAGCACTGACCATTACCCCGGGGAAGAAAATGCAGGAGGAAGCAGACCCTTACATAAAATGCATGCCGAAGTCGAATGTACTGGGCCAACAGGCGCAAAATAAAAACCATGGTGCAACGCATATCGACTTAGGGAATAAAGAAATAAGGCGAACGCCTAAAAAAAAACTATCTATGTGAAAATAGTCTAAACATACTGCTCATTTGATTGTAGAGAGTTTGACTTCCGTCACATCAGATTTAAAAACAATGGCGATTTTGACATTTTTTTAGACTTTTGAAAATGATTCCTTATGTTTTTCACTTGGAATTTGAAGATTAATCTATTATTGAGAAAAATAGGAAAGTGGAAAGATTTTTCTGAGGTAGGTTGTTTATGTAGATACTTCTTCGTACGCACTTCTTCTTCTTCTTCGTACGCATTATGTAGATACAATAAAGAAGGAAACTCGCTTGGTATGGTCACATATCGAGATCAAATGGTCTTGCAAATATGATCATCCACGGAAAGGTGCAAGACAGACAACGAAGAGGCCGTCCCAAAAAGAGATGGGAGGACAACATAAAAGAATGGACCAATCTCCGACCAGAAGAGGCACAAGCAGCGGCCGCTGACAGAGAAGGGTGGTGTGGTGTTTTAAGGATGTCTTCATGTGTGCCCCAACAACCTCACTGATTACGGGATGACCTGTCCTGACCTGACAATAGTTACGTTTATAATGGGAACTCACAGAACATTGATAATTCGTTTTAGGGGGAATTTTTGTTGTTGTAAGCAAGTCCAAAGCCAGAGAGTCTATATGTTTGTGCTGTTAGATCCTCATCTTCTTGTATCTCAGAAACTAACACTCATTCAACAAAAACAATAACATCCACAAGTTTTTTTATTCATTTATGTCTCTACACACAAACAAATAATATATATATACAAAAACAAACGATAAAAGATACAGGCTCTCAAAGTCAACAACCTAGAAAAACGTAAAGCTGCGAAAAATAATTCAGCGGCTGGGGAAAGTGCGTAATTGTTTTATTGAGTGTGGTAAATGTTAACTCATTCACTCTGGAATATTCTGACTTCTGGACACAATTATTTTCGAAATGATGAAAATTCCAGAGAGGAATTCCTTGTTGAAGACCAAACTAGAGGGAAGGGTGGAAGGCAGTTGTTCAAGATTGCACCATTACGGCAAGAGATAGAGTACACTGGAGATCCATTGCAGCCGACCTTCGATGCGAAGATGGCTCATGAACTGAACTGAATATCAACTATGTAGCATAAGACAGTTAAATAATAATAATGTTTGCTCAGACATCAGTGGACCGTTGCATCGATCGATCACTACCATGGCCACATACTGCAGCAAAAAACACTCCAAGTTGCAATTTCTATTGAACTTTTCCATTATCCGGGAATGAAGCCCTGGCGCCTTGTGGGTTCGTGGTAAGTGTGTCGACTATGGTGTCTGCGGACTACTTGATGGGAGCCAAGTACTTCGCTGTTTTGGTTCCGGGGAAGGGGGGGGGGGGGGGGTGTCGTGAGGATTAAAAGCACAGCTCAACGTGTGAGATGCTAACCAGGCAGGGCCCAACATCTCTTGGATGATGTGTTAGTCCGTTATTGGGTCCATTTGTAATTTCCTAACCACACCAAAACCAGCACTGTCAGCAAACAGGGTGAAGGGTTTCAATCTTGAGAAGTTCAGCCATGTGCACAGAACAGTGGAAGTTTGACACAGGGTAATCAGAACACTATTTCAAACAGACGGACCATGCCAGGGCAATGGAAGGGAAAACACCACAAAATGTTTTACTTCCCATTGACAGGCACCTACCTTGCTGGATCTGAACATATGATCTGAACTAATGCATGTTGGGTTGGGAGCCATGCCACTAACCACTTACTTACCACACACACACATACCCCCTTTCCCTCTTATTTTACCACATTTGACCAATTTGTTTTTCCATCCATCTTCTATGCAGGTTTACTTGACAATCTAATTTTTTTTTGTCACAAATGACCAATTTGTGTTCCCATACATCTTCTGTGCAAGTTTGCTTGAGATCTTATTTTGTCACAAATGACCAATTTGTGTTCCCATACATCTTCTGTGCAAGTTTGCTTGAGATCTTATTCTGTCACAAATGACCAATTTGTACTTCAGTACATCTTCTGTGCAAGTTTCTAATGTAAAGTATTTGTTGCATCTATTTTCTTGTGGTTGTTATAGAAACTGGTGTCAGCATACTGGTACCAGAAGGGGCCATCGAAGATAACTTTGAGCAGGAAATCTACTTCAAAGTGTGCCGGGACAACAGTTTATTACCTCCCTTGGATACAGAGAAAGGTGAGAGGTCATTCTTTTTGGGAGAAGTGTAAAAAAAATCATTTATATGTATCTGCAGTCCAACTGTAAAATGGACCAGATCAAAAGACTTATTTATTACAGTCCAACTGTAAAATGGGTCATATCAAAAGACTTATTTATTACAGTCCAAATGTAAAATGGGTCATATCAAAAGACTTATTTATTACAGTCCAAATGTAAAGTGGGTCATATCAAAAGACTTATTTATTACAGTTCAACTGTAAAATGGGTTATATCAAAAGGCTCATTTATTACAGTCCAACTGTAAAATGGGTCATATCAAAAGACTTATTAATTACAGTCCAACTGTAAAATGGGCCCGATCAAAAGACTCATTTAAGTTCAACTGTAGGGGAGGAGACTAACGTTTGGTTAGGCACAATATATTGATAAGACATGTTAGTCAGGCTCAAGCAAAATATACTGGCCAAGACCCTCACCTCAGCTTCCTTGCAGCCCTCCCTAGAAACTGGCTGTTTTCATGACAGCCTGGCTAATGAGGAAAGTTATCGACGTGATCCACGTAGTAGCTTGCGACACGCGGATTAAGCCAAACATAGCACAACCGCCTGGAGTACCCCATCCACCTTCATCAGTGCGCTCGGGATGTGAGGAAAGCTACTGGAACCCGCCACTTAATGTCCTTTTCAGGGCACACAAAATAGTAAACCTACTCATTGTGGGCATTGGAAACAAGTCCAACTGTAAAATGTGCCAGTTAAAAAGACTGGTTCCACGTAGCATCCAAGGGTGCTCTTTTCTCAGTTCCAGCGACAAGGTTTTGAGGCCCAATATTCCTTTCATGGTCTGGAAGAACAATTTTGCTTGGGCTATTCTGTATTTTATTTCATAATTGTATCTTCCATCTGATGTTACGTATGTGCCCATGTATTTAAACGTGTTAACTTGTCTCAGTTTGGTTGCCTTCGCTTTGACACAGCATTTTGGAGAGTTCGTTTCTTAATCACTACCATTACCTCCGATTTCTTTTTATTTAAACTGATGCCTTTGTTTTCACTTTGCTGAAATACTGTATTTACCATTTCTGCTTAGGGGACTGAGACGCTAGTCCAGTCAGGCACAACATACTGACCAGGATGTTGCGTCAGGGTCAGGCACAACATACTGACCAGGATGTTGCGTCAGGGTCAGGCACAACATACTGACCAGGATGTTGCGTCAGGGTCAGGCACAATACACTGACCAGGATGTTGCGTCAGCGTCAGGCACAACATACTGACCAGGATGTTGCGTCAGGGTCAGGCACAACATACTCACCAGGATGTTGCGTCAGGGTCAGGCACAATACACTGACCAGGATGTTGTGTCAGGGTCAGACACAACATACTGACCAGGATGTTGCGTCAGGGTCAGGCACAACATACTGATCAGGATGTTGCTTCAGGGTCAGGCACAATACACTGACCAGGATGTTGCATCAGGGTCAGGCACAACATACTGACCAGGATGTTGCGTCAGTGTCAGGCACAATACACTGACCAGGATGTTGCGTCAGGGTCAGGCACTGACCAGGATGTTGCGTCAGGGTCAGGCGCAACATACTGACCAGGACCACAATTTTTCTTCTTGTAGCATTTCCTTTAAAAAAAAACTGTTTTCAAGGCAACCTGGCTGATGAGATGTGGATCGATGTGATCCCCATAGTATTGAGCACAACGCAGATGAAGACAAGCACAAGAACAGCTAAGGACCAGCTGGCGAGATGTCAATGACCTTTGAACCAAGATGAGCAATGGGCATTGATTGATTTATTGGTTGATAGGTTGGTTGATTGAACTAGCGACAAGATGAAGATGATGAGTGGTGTGTTCTCTGACACAGACATCTATGTATGTTACACCGTCTGGTTGTATGTTACACCATCTGGTTGTGTGTTACACCGTCTGGTTGTATGTTACACCGTCTGGTTGTGTGTTACACCGTCTGGTTGTATGTTACACCGTCTGGTTGTATGTTACACCGTCTGGTTGTGTGTTACACCGTCTGGTTGTGTGTTACACCGTCTGGTTGTGTGTTACACCGTCTGGTTGTATGTTACACCGTCTGGTTGTGTGTTACACCGTCTGGTTGTGTGTTACACCATCTGGTTGTGTGTAACACCGTCTGGTTGTGTGTTACACCGTCTGGTTGTATGTTACACCGTCTGGTTGTATGTTACACCGTCTGGTTGTGTGTTACACCGTCTGGTTGTGTGTTACACCGTTTGGTTGTGTGTTACACCGTCTGGTTGTGTGTAACACCGTCTGGTTGTATGTTACACCGTCTGGTTGTATGTTACACCGTCTGGTTGTGTGTTACACCGTCTGGTTGTGTGTTACACCGTCTGGTTGTGTGTTACACCGTCTGGTTGTATGATACACCGTCTGGTTGTATGTTACACCGTCTGGTTGTGTGTTACACCGTCTGGTTGTGTGTTACACCGTCTGGTTGTGTGTTACACCGTCTGGTTGTGTGTTACACCGTCTGGTTGTGTGTTACACTGTCTGGTTGTATGTTACACCGTCTGGTTGTATGTTACAAAATATGCGACAGAGCCATCTATTAGTTAAGGGCTGCTGTCTGCATGTGATAATTATTGTGTTTTTTTTTATGAACAGGAGAAACGTTACTTAGCCCGCTGGTGATGTGCGGACCACATGGAACCAAATTTTTGAAACCAGTGGAGTTGAGGTTACCGCACTGCGCTTCGGCAAATCCAGAGAGCTGGTCCTTCGCATTGAAATCTAGTGAATCTCCATCAGGTTAGTGTCTGATTTTCTTCAATTTTTCTGCTTTAGAAAAACAAATCTTATACAATATGGTCAATACATCGGCTTGCGGATGACATTAACCCTTTGGCCATCTGGTTGATAAAATCCCATTCTCCTGTGCTCCTGAGAAATTACACACAAGGTAGGCATCTGAGGAAAGCTATTTACCATGACAAAACTGTGTGCTCTAATTTCATTATTCTGTCTCAAATTGTCTGACCTGATCATCTCCATTGTTCCTAATTGTTATGCCAGTAAATTAAGGAATATATTTATTGATGGGGGTTGCTGTAGGCAAGGGGTTAAGGCACTCGTCTCTCACAGTGATGAACGGAAACGGTGGGCGATCAAATCCTGCAAGTTTCAAGCAACCCCTTGTCTCATGAAAGGTAAGACCAGAGTGCCTGCATCCTGAGTTACCTCCAGTTGTCTCGACCAATAGTGTTGCCACTGACTCAAGGTAACTCGGGATAAGAGTGAGGTGACCAGCGCTCATCACATTATTCAGATAAAATCGTCTGATGTTGTTGCCATCATCATCTCACATACGAGACAAACTGGGCAGAACCATTGAGGA
>JAVGWX010000386.1:0-19381 GCA_036924085.1 Ariolimax columbianus | reverse complement strand
ATGTTGGTACTCACACTCTTTCTCTTTGACCGCCCCTATCCGGTAGGGGGCGTCTGTGAAGGGGCTGGCGGTCGTGGTTGACTCTGTTGCTGTGCTCACTGGACGACAAAAGAATAGTTACAATCTGGAAACTGACTGAGAGGTCGAGAGGATAGAGCAGTGCATCTCCCAGCTAAGCAGACAGGGTTGCACAATAACTAGAGATGCTCTAGACTACCCAGCTGGCTGTGTTACTTGCCTGCTAACTTTGCTGCTCCTCTTCTACCCTGGTGTGTTGAGGTTTTCAAAGAAAAAGCCATATAGTATTCTCTGTTTTCCTGTTAATCCCAGCTAAACTTCTTTATACTGGTTTAGAAGACTTTGCAGATTGTATGTACAACCAGCGTCTTCTACGCCCCTTGATCTAAAAATAACTTCATGCACCCAATCTATTTTTGAATGCATTAACTGAGTCCCCGGTCCAGTGCAGTCCTTAGCCTCTGTCTTAAGTTGTCCCCCAGCAGAATTGGGCCGTCCTCGGGTCTGGATCCTTGACTTTTTGCTTCCCATGACTCTGCAGATGTGGCCAAACTTCGATGTTGAGACAGCCCCAGTCTGCAAGGGAGGGGTTTCGAGATCTTGCCTGTTTCAGCTAAGACCAAAGCGGCAGCATGGAAGGAGGACGGTCAATCGTCACTTAGGTTGGGTCTTCTGCTTCTTCTTCTTCTTCTTCTTTTTCATCTTCTTCTTCTTTTTCTTCTTCATTCTTCTTCTTCTTCGTCTTCTTCTTCTTCTTCTTCTTCTTCTTCTTCTTCTTCATTCTTCTTCTTCTTCGTCCTTCCTTCCTTCCTTCCTTCCTTCCTTCCTTCCTTCCTTCCTGTCTTCATGTGTATCGAATATGTCAACAAGCCACAGGGAATAAATCTGTCAACAAAGGGTACTTAAATCTAGCATTCTTATTTAATACATTTCTCCTAGTTGTGTCCCTTGGACGATCAATTTATCACTTGAGGCAATCAATAACTTACGGACCGAACAAATTCAATGTAATAACAATTTATTATTGCGCCATTCCGGCGTTAAATTGAAACAAAAAATACATTACATCTGTAGGACAATGATAAATACTAGATCGAGATTAGAGAATCAGGAATTGAGGCTAGATTGACGGGTTATCAATGTCGGAGGCTGGTAGTTGGGTGTCTGGGTGAATGGGTGCGTGTGTGTGGGGAATGAGTGGGTTAGTGTGTGTGTGTCTTGTGTGTGGGTGGGGGAGTGTGTGTGTGGGGAATGAGTGGGTTAGTGTGTGTGTGGGTGGGGGAGTGTGTGTGTGTGTTGTGTGTGCGTGGGGGAGTGTGTGTGTGGTGAGTGTATTGGTTTGTGAAAGGAGGGGGTGGGGTGGGGTGAATGTGGGTAAGTGTGTAGTCTGTGTATGTGAGTATGTGGTATGTATGTGGGTGTGGGTATGGATGTGGTGTGTACCTGTGTGTGGGAATGTGTTTGGATTGTGGGTGTATTGTGTGCGTGTGTGTGGGTGTACGTGAGTTAGTGTGTTAGTCTGGTGTGACTGTATGTGTTTATGAGTATGGTGTGAGTGTGTGTGTGTGGGTGAGTGTGTAATGTGTGTGTGTGAGTGTGCGTGTCTTGTGTGTATGAGTGTGTGTGAGTGAGAGTGCGTGTGTGTGTGTGTGTGTCTGTGTGTAGGTGTGTGTGCGCGAGTTGGGAACTATCCTCAAGTTTGCATTCTCGGGCATGTGTTTCCCATGAAAGTGTGTTTCATCCATGTTTACATATTTATGTGCGGCAGGTGTATTTCAAACCCAGAAGTCTGCTAGACACACAGAAGTCCCCCCTCCCTCATGTCTCTCCACCCAACCCTAACATGTGTACAACACGCCTCTATTGTCCCTAATGATAAAACCATGGGCTGGTCACACTTGAATCAGCTCAGACAATGATTCACTTGTCTCACGAGATGTCTCTGTGACATGTGTGTGTGTGTAAGTCCTCGCGTAATCCTCCACTTGAGCACATCGGTCCGCGCCGAGTACATGTACGGCTTTAGGACAATGTGCTTTCATGTTCGTATTGCTATTTATATTCTGTAATAACTCCAGTGTGGCAGTGGTGCGCTCGCTGTTGACTTCCCGTGTCGAGTTGGACTTCATTTTGTCGACATGTAGTCGATTATCGTGGCGCCTTACATTCCTGAGAAGAAATACGATTGTTGACTTTGATCATCTAGCCGTAGTGCTGTGTGACGATTTTCGATAGGTTTATCACAGTGGGGTTCATAGTGTCGATCCCCACCTAGCTAGACAATGCTTCTGTAATTCTAGGAAGGGAGATAGGGTCTTGGTCAGTATGTTTCACCTGGCGTGAGGTGAGGTCTTGGTCAATATGTTTCACCTGACGTGATGTGAGGTCTTAACTTAACTTAACGTCTTTATACTGGTTTAGAAGACCCTGCAGAGTCTGTATACAACCAGTTACATTTACATCACCTTGCTCTAAAAGCTATGCGCATCCAGTTTTTCCTTAAATGCATTAACTGTCCCTGCCTCCACTACCTCCCCTTGGTCAGTATGTTTCACCTGGCGTGATGTGAGGTCTTGGTCAGTATGTTTCACCTGACGTGATGTGAAGTCTTGGTCAGTATGTTTCACCTGACGTGATGTGAGGTCTTGGTCAGTATGTTTCACCTGACGTGATGTGAGGTCTTGGTCAGTATGTTTCACCTGACGTGATGTGAGGTCTTGGTTAGTATGTTTCACCTGGCGTGATGTGAGGTCTTGGTCAGTATGTTTCACTTGACGTGAGGTGAGGTCTTGGTCAGTATGTTTCACCTGATGTGAGGTCTTAGTTAGTATGTTTCACCTGATGTGAGGTCTTGGTCAGTATGTTTCACCTGATGTGAGGTCTTCGTCAGTATGTTTCACTTGACGTGAGGTCTTGGTTAGTATGTTTCACCTGACGTGAGGTGAGATCTTGGTCAGTGTGTTTCACCTGACGCGACGTGGGGTCTTGGTCAGTATGTTTCACTTGACGTGAGGTCTTGATCAGTATGTTTCACCTGACATAAGATAGGGTCTTGGTCAGTATGTTTCACTTGACCCTGAATACTCTATCCTCCCCCGTCATGCACCCACCCCACACACGCACACACACACACACACACACACACACACACACACATATACATAACATGAATTCAAGAACGCCCAACATGTTTTGTCATATTTCTACTGGAGAAAGATGCTGAGAAGTGAGTCCATCTCTGTCTGATAGTTGTCACGTGCGCCAGAAGACTACTCACTAAC
The DNA here is from genome assembly GCA_036924085.1 of Ariolimax columbianus. NCBI lineage: Eukaryota > Metazoa > Mollusca > Gastropoda > Stylommatophora > Arionidae > Ariolimax > Ariolimax columbianus. Next base: position 16,082 of record JAVGWX010000386.1, on the reverse strand, counting down.
AAAGTCTGTTCAGGGACAATCTTAACCTTAATCTCAAAGTTGATCAAAAAGACACTGGACACATTATCCAAGTAATCGGTTACAGCCATCCACTTCCTCATCGCTGTCGTTATCTAGCAATCAGATCTTCGATGAAGGTCAGCATCATGTTGCTTGCTACAAATATTTATTTGTTCAACTTTACTTCTTTATGCTGGTTTAGAAGATTCTAAAGAGTCTGCATACAACCAGTTTATTTCACTCTACATAAACTAGCAATAATTGTGTTCATCCAATACATTTGTGAATGCATTTACTGATCCTGCCTCCAATATTTCCCGTGGTAATGTATTCCAAGCATTCACCACTGTGACTAAACAAAAATATTTTTTTTTAAATAAAAAATGATATTAAAGGTCTGCTTTTCCGGATTCTGCTGGGATGAATGCACACACATTTCCACCCCAGGCCGCAGACCATCAGGCGATATCAAGATGTATTGGCCAGTTAGTGGATGCGTGTGTGATCTGTATGCAATGTCTTCTACTGTGGTAGTTATGTGGTACAGTCTTTTTGTCAATCCTTTCTGTTCGTGGACGAGTAGTCGATCCATGTTGGGAGTTACCTGCTGCCCCCTGACAGGAGGCAGATCTGGTCTCTTACCTGTTGGTAACTTGCGAGCCGTGGGGAGCATCACATCTCACTTTCTTAAGAATTTGGGGGTGTTGGTATTTCCTTTCAGGTTAAATTTATTGTCAGGTTAGGGTCAGTGGTAACATAGAGCGAACCTGGCCATGAGTCACTGACCGTGACGCAAACAGCCAGCTATGAGTCACTGACCCTGACGCAAACAGCCAGATATGGGTCGCTGCCCGTGACGCAAACAGCCAGCTATGAGTCACTGACCCTGACGCAAACAGCCAGATATGGTTCGCTGACCCTGACGCAAACAGCCAGCTATAAGCCTCAGGCTACTGTCGCCACATTCACTGCCCCATCTCGGTGCATGTTGATACCAAAGGCCGTCGATACGATATGAAAGTCCAGCTGGCCTCTGTATATTATCAGTCTAATTTCTGTGTCCTTGCTACAAAGAAATATGCATGAATCCACATTTCAACATGTCCAATTTTGTGTTTAATTTGTTTAGTGTAGTGTATGCATTTATGGACAAGTTTTTCGCTTGACTTGTTAAAATATTCTCACGATTTATCGCGAGACTTCAAGCGAGATAGCTGCTACATTGCTACGGTTTCGTTTCTCGTGGATATGATATTTGCTCATGTTTTTTATGTGCTCAGATTTTTAAAAAGCTGTCGTGGCAGTAGCGAAAGAATTTAGTTATTTTAGCAGTGATTTGATTTTCTCTAAGATTTTTTTCTTCTTCTTTTTCTGCTTCTTCTTCTTCTTCTTCTTCTTCTTTTTCTTAGACAAGCCAATGAGGAGACAGACAAGCTAATAAGGGGGCAGACAGATAGACAATCCAATGAGGAGATAGGCGGAAAAGCCAACGAGGAGACAGACAGACAATCCAATGAGGAGACAGACAGACAATCCAATGAGGAGACTAACAGACAATCCAATGAAGAGACTAACAGACAGACAATCCAATGAGGAGACAGACAGACAGACAATTCAATGAGGAGACAGACAGACAGACAATCCAATGAGCAGACAGACAGACACTCCAATGAGGAGACAGACAGACAATCCAATGACGAGACAGACAGACAATCCAATGAGGAGACAGACAGACAATCCAATGAGGAGACTAACAGACAATCCAATGAGGAGACTAACAGACAGACAATCCAATGAGGAGACAGACAGACAGACAATTCAATGAGGAGACTAACAGACAATCCAATGAGGAGACAGAAAGACAATCCAATGAGCAGACAGACAGAACATCCAATGAGGAGACTAACAGACAGACAATCCAATTAGGAGACTAACAGACAATACAATGAGGAGACAGACATACAAGCCAATGAGAAGACTAACAGACAGACAATCCAATGAGGAGACAGACAGACAATCCAATGAGGAGACAGACAAGCCAATGAGCAGACAGACAGACAATCCAATGATGAGACTAACAGACAGACAATCCAATGAGGAGACAGACAGTCCAATGAGGAGACAGACAGACAAGCCAATGAGCAGACAGACAATCCAATGCGGAGACTAACAGACAGACAATCCAATGAGGAAACTAACAGACAGACAATCCAATGAGGAGACAGACAGACAAACAATCCAATGAGGAGACAGATAGACAGTCCAATGAGGAGACAGACAGACAAGCCAATGAGCAGACAGACAATCCAATGCAGAGACTAACAGACAGACAATCCAATGAGGAAACTAACAGACAGACAATCCAATGAGGAGACAGACAGACAAACAATCCAATGAGGAGACAGACAGACAATCCAATGAGGAGACTAACAGACAGACAATCTAATGAGGAAACAGACAGACAGACAATCCAATGAGGATACAGACAGACAGACAAGTAAATAACTAGACAGACAATACAATGAGGAGACTAACAGACAATCCAATGAGGAGACTAACAGACAGACAATCCAATGAGGAGACAGACAGACAATTCAATGAGGAGACAGACAGACAGGCAATCCAATGAGCAGACAGACAGGCAATCCAATGAGGAGACTAACAGACAATCCAATGAGGAGACTAACAGACAGACAATCCAAGGAGGAGACAGACAGACAATAGAATGAGCAGACAGACAGACAATCCAATGAGGACACAGACAGACAGACAAGCCAATGACTAGACAGACAGACAATACAATGAGGAGACTAACAGACAATCCAAAGAGGAGACTAACAGACAGACAATCCAATGAGGAGAGAGACAGACAATCCAATGAGGAGACAGACAGACAAGCCAAAGGGGGTGTACATAAACCAATAAAACTGAAAGCAAATGAAACAAATAGATAAATAAAGACACACATTTTTTGTAAACAACCTCAGACAGACATCACAGACAACACCCAGATCCTGGAATAAAAGATGAAAACACGGTCTTTGCCTAGACAAGATCAAGTGACAACATTAAGACTGAGAGCCAGCAGACACAGACTACCGCCGACAGACACAGACATCAGCTGGCAGACACCAGACACTGACACCAATAGGTCGCGACAGCCTTAGATCCCATCTGTTTAAGTAATTACCAGTCTGATAAATATGCATGGGTTAATGTGGAGTAGACCAGAGACAGACACCAGCTGGCAGACACACGTTAGACCGTGTTCTCTAAGCTTGTGGAATACATCAGAGGAGCAGAGTGACACCATGACCAGCGCGATGTTATTTGAGAGAAAGAAATTTGTGGTGCAGGTGGAAGAGCTGAGACGGATTACACAGTTTATGGGGGGGGGGGGGGGGGGGGAGGTGAGGGGGGGGGGGGTCGATCTGGTTATTTGAGAGGAATAAATGTGGTTATTTGAGAGAAATAGATGATTGTATTTGAGAGAAATAGATGTTTATATTTGAGATGAATAAATGTGGTTATTTGAGAGAAATAGATGATTGTATTTGAGAGAAATATATGTTGGTATTTTAGAGGAATAGATGTGGTTATTTGAGAGAAATAGATGATTGTATTTGAGAGAAATATATGTTGGTATTTTAGAGGAATAGACGTGGTTATTTGAGAGAAATAGAGTTACTCTGGAGATGTGATGTGTGACTAAACATGCGAGGTCTGGAATAACTTACCTGTTCTATTCACGACTACTGTCCAGGTGTTAATCTTGAACTCGGCGTCCTTGCTCATGATAGTGATGTTGCAGAGAAACCTCTGGTCTATCTGGGACTCGTACTCAATGATCAAGATCTGGAGGTTGGCCAGGTGGTAGTGGCCTCTGAGGAAGATCGGACATAGCAATACAAGCTAGGTTGGGTCCAGTAGCAGCTACTGCCGTAGAGGAGGAAGTGTATATGCTTTATTGTACCTTGTCTTAACCTTGTGGGCAGTAGGGGTGCTTGTTTCATTTTTCATAACAGTGTGTGGTATCAATTTGTGGCTGTGTGAGCTAGAGCGTGTCGAAGATAAAAGCGAATGCATGCGTCTTTGGTTTCTAGTTAAATTTCCGTTTCCGATACGCTACAGTCAACTCAGCTATCAATGGGGAGCTGGCTTAGAGATATGGAACGAAAGGCAGCCGGGAAGGAAACTGGTCACCTCACCCCCATAGACAGCTTAGGGTTAATACACTTCATCCTCTACTGCAGTCCCAGATATTAGTCTGCGCAATGATAATTTGGAGCTATCGCAGCGTGCGGCCTATCCAACTCCATCTTCTTCCCAAGATTTCGTGTTCCACCTGTCTCTGTCAGGGGCACTTCCAGAATCTGTCATTTATAGCTGCGATTAAACACTGCAGATCCAGAATCTGTCATTTATAGCTGTGATTAAACACTGCAGATCCAGAATATGTCATTTATAGCTGTTATTAAACACTGCAGATCCAGAATCTGTCATTTATAGCTGTAATTAAACACTGCAGATCCAGAATCTGTCATTTATAGCTGTGACTAAACACTGCAGATCCAGAGTCTGTCATTTATAGCTGCGATTAAACACTGCAGATCCAGAATCTGTCATTTATAGCTGTTATTAAACACTGCAGACCCAGAGTCTGTCATTTACAGCTGTGATTAAACACTGCAGATCCAGAATCTGTCATTTATAGCTGCGATTAAACACTGCAGATCCAGAATCTGTCATTTATAGTTGCGATTAAACACTTTCAGATCCAGAATCTGTCATTTATGGCTGTGATTAAACACTGCAGATCCAGAATCTGTCATTTATAGCTGCGATTAAACACTGCAGATCCAGAATCTGTGATTTATAGCTGTGATTAAACACTGCAGATCCAGAATCTGATATTTATCTATCTATCCATCAATCTATCTTCATTCCACTTATGTCGTTAGACGTCGTGGGGCGGTGTGACCTTCTTTGTTTAATACTTTTTGGAAGGTGAAACGCCACTGCTGACTTACCTGGTCATTCCCAGCATCTGTTAGCCCCTTGAATATACGATAGTTTATTTTTGGGACTGTTGACGGTGAAAGGGTAATATAGAGCAAGCTAGCCCCGCAGCTTGTCAGACACATTCTAAGCTGCTCCGCTAACCACATAACCAAGACCTGATGTTATAGCCACACAGTCCTTTTTTGCGACATATTCTCTGTGTGGCGAGAATCCCTAGAATAATTTGAGTAGGTTTTTAACTTCAATTTTGCCCAAGCAGCGTCCGTTAAGCCAACTCTTTTCGATTTCTAACGGCTAAAGTAATTTTTAACGTGCGCGCCACTGCACACTGGTGTCTGATCTCACTACTCAGAGATCAGGGGACATATTTAACAGATGATCCATGAGACGAAATCCCGGTTTTTACCGGAATTTGAACATGTGACCTCCAGCACCCGACCGAGGCATCTTACCTCGAGACCACTTTATAGCTGTGATTAAACACTGCAGGACCAGAATCTGTCGTTTATAGGTGTGATTAAACACTGCAGAACCAGAATGTCGTTTATAGCTGTTGTAACAGTTCCAGCCGGAGCAAGAGAGTTTAGGGCAGGGGGGATGTGGTTGACGACTCAGAACAAAGGTACCTGAATACGTGCCAAGGTCACTCTTCGTCTGGACACTATGGCAAGGTCACTCACCGTCTCAACAAAAGAAAACGGAGTTGGGACAAAGAATGTGAACAGGTAGGAACAGTCCACTGTGTTCCGATTTGAACAGTGGGGGGTGAGTGACAGATGGGAGGGCAGCGGAGCTTGCTGCGATAGATGAGTGACAGGTGTTCAGAGTAATTCGTTCCAATAACGACTGAATAAAGCCATCCCCTGAGATCCATTGGTCAGCTCTGATACTGCTTGAGTGTATGTAACACGAGACAAAGTTTAGCTCAGGCAGGCTGGATGGAGAGGGGATGCGAGCGAATAAGAGACTGTAGATAGGAGTCCGTTTTAGCTCACCGACTTAGATAGAGGAGCGATTGATAAACTGTTGTACGAATGTTAGTGATAGAACAGGATCGCTCAAATAAGTGTGTGAGTTTTTTATTAATAGATAATCTGAACGTATGTTGTAAGCAGGACACATTGTGAACGAGGTATGTCCAGATCGCCCGCCTGAGGGGATTTGAGTGAGGAAGAGTTTTTGATAAGGTGTGTTGAGGACGCAGTTAAATAGATGTGTGTGTGATGTGAGTACGGCAATATAACTGGGTTTTTGATAGTTGGGAATTCCTTCAAGAGCTAATGCTCAAAATTTATGCTTTAGTTAATATGTATTTCAACATATATATATATATATATAATATAGGAATATTAGTTAAGATGATATGTATTGTATTGTTTTTGTAATTTCACTACTAATTGTTCTGGTATGAGTATTATATAATAAATATGTCATCTGCTGTGTGATATATTATTTACTGTGTGTGGTCATGGATGATGTGGATGAGTGTGATTATGTTCTAAGTTTGAATAACCCCAGGGCAAACAGTGGGATCTGCTAAACTGTGATTAAACACTGCAGGACCAGAATCTGTTTCAGGGATCTGTTGACAGTTCCATGTGATCTCTTAATATTGAGCTGATCGGCCGCCATGTTTCCAGTCCACATATCAGGGCCGATCACAATGGATGACGATCCATAGTTTGGTTTGTGTTTTGATCCTTATACGGATATATGTGGTTGTCATATGTGGGTTTCTTCTTCTGCGTTCGTTCTCTCACTCCCACTACCAAGCCCTGAACGTTCTCAATCTCCCACTACTAAGCCCTGGCCGTTCTCTCACTCCCGCTACCAAGCCCTGAACGTTTTCTCACTCCCACTACCAAGCCCTGAACGTTCTCAATCTACCACTACCAAGCCCTAAACGTTCTCAATCTCCCGCTCCCAAGTCCTGAACGTTCTCAATCTCCCACTACCAAGCCCTGAACGTTCTAAATCTCCCGCTACCAAGCCCTGAACGTTCTCAATCAACCACTACCAAGCCCTGAACGTTCTCAATCAACCACTACCAAGCCCTGAACGTTCTCAATCTCCCACTACCAAGCCCTGAACGTTCTCAATCTCCCACTACCAAGCCCTGAACGTTCTCAATCTCCCACTACCAAGCCCTGAACGTCCTCAATCTCCCGCTACCAAGCCCTGAACGTTCTCAATCTCCCACTACCAAGCCTTGACCGTTCTCTCACTCCCCCTACCAAGCCCTGGACGTTCTCAATCTCCCGCTACCAAGCCCTGGACGTTCTCAATCTCCCGCTACCAAGCCCTGGACGTTCTCAATCTCCCGCCACCATGCCCTGAAAAGGGATTTACAAGTAGCAGAATGAAGTCCAGAGAACGGAATACGTTGTGTCGCAGTTTACAGCTTGACTACGATACTGAACCTTTCAGTCCGACACATCCGACTTCAGCAAGCATTTTTGAGTGAGGGAATTGCATTCCCTCTTAGATCCCTTTTCCTTAGCCAGTCTGCCCTGCTGCAGCCTGTTATTCAGAATCACCACGTAGAGATGTAGAAGGGTCTTGGCAGCTCTGGTTAGCTGGCCCTGACGCTACATGCGCTGCTCAGCATCTTGAGCTCGTATGCGGGTTCCGGTGTGCAGAGCAGTTAGTGAACACGGTAAAGGTTTATAGAGCTGTCTCCTTGCTTGTGTGCCTTAAATGTTGCAGGGTCTGCCGTTCCAGGATTTGTCTTTACATCCACCAGAGAACACATTCGCAGAAATGGCGTGAGGATGCCGCACCGTCGCTTACGATGGACTACTATTATTATTAATATACTAATAAACACATTTATGGAAAATCATGGATTCAAACACTTACACTGATAGTCCACCTGCTAAAAATATATTTTTTTCCATGGATAAGTTTCCGGTAGAAGGCTCTCTACCTTTGGATACCCACGCCATCTTGTTTAGTGAGGTTCCATTGAAGATGGTTATAGACATGACGTCATTGTCAGCTGTTAGCATCCCGGCGTTACAGCGTAGCTTGAGAATTCGAAGGTCAGGGCCGAGCGTTTCCGCGAAAAATCCTGGAAATATAGAGGAGACACAAGGGTTAGGTTTGGGATAGGGGTTTGTAGGTTTTGGTTTGGGATAGAGGATTGCAGGTTTGGGATAGGGGTTTGTAGGTTTGGGTTTGGGATAGTGGTTTGTAGGTTTGGGATAGGGGTTTGTAGGCTTGGGGATATAGGTTTTTAGGTTTGGGTTTGGGATAGTGGTTTGTAGGTTTGGGATAGCGGTTTGTGGGTTTGGGATAGGGGTTTGTAGGTTTTGGTTTGGGATAGGGGTTTGCAGGTTTGGGATAGGGGTTTGTAGGTTTGGGATAGGGGTTTGTAGGTTTGGGTTTGGGATAGTGGTTTGTGGGTTTGGGATAGGGGTTTGTAGGTTTGGGTTTGGGATAGTGGTTTGTAGGTTTGGGATAGGGGTTTGTAGGCTTGGGGATATAGGTTTGTAGGTTTGGGTTTGGGATAGTGGTTTGTAGGTTTGGGATAGCGGTTTGTGGGTTTGGGATAGGGGTTTGTAGGTTTTGGATAATGGTTTGTAGGTTTAGGGTAGCAGTTTGTAGGTTTGGGATAGCAGTTTGTAGGTTTGGGATAGCGGTTTGTATGTTTGGGATAATGGTTTGTAGGTTTGGGATAGCGGTTTGTGCATTTGTGATAGCACTTTGTAGGTTTGTAGGTTTGGGTTAGTAGTTTGTACATTTGTGAAAGTGGTTTGTAGGTTTGTGACAGTCGTTTGTAGGTTTGGTATAGCGGTTTGTAGGTTTGGTGTAGCGGTTTGTAGGTTTGGTATAGCGGTTTGAAGGTTTGGGATAGCGGTTTGTAGGTTTGGTATAGCGGTTTGTAGGTTTGGGATAGCAGTTTGTAGGTTTGGTATAGTGGTTTGTAGGTTTGGTATAGCGGTTTGTAGGTTTGGTATAGCGGTTTGTAGGTTTGGTATAGCGGTTTGTAGGGTATAGATAGTGTTTGCAGGGTTGGGATAGCAGTTTGTAGGTTTGGGAAAGCTGTTTGAACATTTGTGATAGTGATTTGTAGGTTTGCGATAGTCGTTTGTAGGTTTGGTATAGCGGTTTGTAGGTTTAGGATAGCGGTTTGTAGGGTTAGGTTTGGGATAGCAGTTTGTAGGTTTGGGATAGTTGTTTGTAGGTTTGGTTTTGGGATAGCGGCTTGTAGGTTTGAGGTAGTGGTTTGTAGGTTTGGGATAGTTGTTTGTAGGGTTGGGATAGTTGTTTGTAGGGTTGGGATAGTGATATGTAGGTTTGGGACAGTTGTTTGTAGGTTAAGTTTGGGATAGTGGTTTATAGGTTTGGGATAGCGGTTTGTAGGTTTGCAATGGTGATCTGTAGGTTTGGAATACTGGTTTGTAGGTTCGGGTTTGGGATAGTGGTTTGTAGGTTTGGGATAGCGGTTTGTAAAATTTGGGATAGTGGCTTGTAGGTTTGGGATAGTGGTTTGTATGTTTGGGTTTGGGATAGTGGTTTGTAGGTTTATGATAGCAGTTTCTAGGTTTGGGATAGTCGTTTGTAGGTTTGGGATAGGGGTCTGACCCTGACCTAACCCTGACTCGACGTCCTGGCCAGTATGTTGTCCCTGACACTGACCCGACGCACTGGCCAGTATGTTGTGCCTGACCCTGACCTAACCCTGTCCCGACGTCCTGGCCAGTATGTTGTGCCTGACCCTGACCTAACACTGACCCGACGTCCTAGCCAGTATGTTGTGCCTGACCCTGACCTAACCCTGACCCGACGTCCTAGCCAGTATGTTGTGCCTGACCCTGACCTAACCCTGACCCGACGTCCTGGCCAGTATGTTGTGTCTGACCCTGACCTAACCCTGACCCGACGTCCTAGCCAGTATGTTGTGCCTGACCCTGACCTAACCCTGACCCGACGTCCTGGCCAGTATGTTGTGCTTGACCTTGACCTAACCCTGACCCGACGTCCTGGCCAGTATGTTGGGCCTGGCCGTGTAAGCGTCCCATGTCCCAGATTTGAAGGCTGGGTTTTGTAGTGTTTTCTTAATTTTTTTATTGTTGGTGTCATTGTTGTTCTAATCTTAGTGTTGGTGTTATCTTGTCCTTAATATCCATAAATCATCCACTTGAAGAAATCCACTGATTTGGTTCATTCATTCACTGAAATGTGAATTGTCATATGGTATGTATACTCATCACTACGTTATGACCCAGAAACATGGACAATGAGTAACAAGTTGGAAAAGAGTATTGGAGCCTTCGAAATGTGGGTTTATAGAAGATTGGATCGCATTTCTTGGAAAGAGAAGAAACAAATTTGGAGGTATTGGAAAAGTTGGGGGTGAAAAGAGAATGAATGATCGAAATCAGGGTTTGACAGTTACGTTATTTTGGTCACATAACAAGACATACCTCCTTGTTGAAGACCATACTGGAGGGTAGGGTGGAAGGCAGACGTTTAAGAGGTAGACAATGTTTTAAGTGGGTGGTTAATATCAGGAGATGGACTGGGAAAGGCCTCTCAGATTCGACCATTACTACAAGAGATAGAGGGCACTGGAGAACCAATGCAGCTACCTTCGAGGCAGAGATGGTACCTGAACTGAACTTTCGCTCGTACCGACTGGCGTAGGCGTCCACTGATCACCACAGTTTGACTTCTGGTTTGCGTCCATGCACGACTTAACAAGAAATGAAACAATAGGGCTTGCCATAATCTTCCCACAGCTGGTACGTTTCTTGTTTAAACCTCGACACAGTGGGGCAGCTCGAGTAGGGTGTGGTTCCGCCTCGGGCGGCATTTATTGGTGGAGGTGGGGGGAAGGTGGGGTGGGGGAGTAACTGCAGTGAAAAGTAAAGTATTTTTGGGGGACCAGATGGATGTGTCGTCGGGAGACAGAAAGGTGGGGCATGTGTTTGCGTAGGACCTGTGTTGTGATGAAGTCAGCTGATGAAGTTGGGGATTAAAACATAGAAAAACATCGAGTTAATTTAACGTCTTTATACTGGTTTAGAAGACTCTGCTGAGTCTGTATACAACCATTTTCATTTACATCACCTTGCTCTAAAAGCTATGCGCATCCAATCTATTCTTAAATGCATTAACTGTCCCCGCCTCCTCTACTTCCCGAGGCAATGCATTCCAAGCAGACACCACTCTCTGACTAAAAAAATATTTCCTAATATCTAACCTGAACCTCTCTTTAGTCAGCTTGTAGCTATGCCCTCTTGTTCTTGCAGGTGGCTGTATTTTAAAAAAAACTTGTTATAGTCTAATGTATCATTTCCTCTGATCATCTTATAAACCTGTATTAAGTCACCACGAATTCTTCTCTCTTCTAGACACTGTAGGCCGGTTTTTCTGAGTCGTTCCTCGTAACTGTAATTCTGGAATCCCACTATCATCTTTGTTGCTCTTTTTTGTATCCTTTCCAGCATGTTTATGTCTCCTCTATGATAATGACTCCACACCTGTACACAGTACTCCAATCTAGGTCTAACTAAAGCTTTATACAGTTTGACTATCACTTCCTTGCTCCTATGTTTAATATTTCTTTTTATCATACCTAACATTGCATTTGCCTTTTTCACTGCTACCTGGACTTGCTCACTCACCTTACCTGTATGATCTGTTATAACCCATAGGTCCCTTTCCTTTTCTATCTTTCTAATATTGTTCTCGCCCATTCTGTAATTATGTTCTATATTGGATCCACCCATGTGGATGACTGTACATCTATCTAAACTCCATTTGCCAGCTCTCATACCATTCTCGAATCGGACATCAATATACCCACTTCTGCTTTAGATGAGGCACTACTGCATAGTTTTATGTCATCCCCGAAGTGTGCAATCATGGATCCCATATCATTGTCCAAACGTTTATACGAGGCATGTTCAAATGAAACCGGACCACACTAGGGCACTGGCTTCGACACTGAAGTAGCTGCCGCTTCTCCCAGTAGCAAATGCTGCTGAGTATACTTTGCTTTTTAGTTTTATAGTGATGCCTCCTCCCCCGTTTCCAATGGCATCTTTGGCTGAGTCATCCGTATAGGTGTGCGTCCAAGCTGTTGGTGGAAATTTTTGGTTGATGTAATTTGTAACTATGTGTTTTTTCTGTTCCTCTGTTTGTGTCTTTTTGTCTTCGATGTTGGGGATGTTGCATATACGACGAGGGAAGGGTCTTCCTTTCCAGAGGCAGCGGATGGAGCATGCTGGTATTAGTTAAATTTTTTCGTTTAAGAGTGCAGCATTGTTTTTAATCTTTTCTTTTGCCTGGACTGTAAAACTGTTTCTCTTTAGCCTGCCGCGTCCCAACCCATTTAGTCTGTGATGCATCGGATGGTCCATGATTCTTTGAATTTCCCAGCTTGCTGTAGGATTCTGCAGTCCCAGCGGTCTTCAATTGGCTGTAGCCCAGTCATGGCTTCCAGGTCTTTTATTTGGGTGGACTTCAGGGCTCTTGTTATGATACGGGCTGCTTGGTTCAGGGTGCGCCCTATTTTATCAAAGTTTGACTGTTGTATTCGACTCACTTTTGTCACCATACACTGCCTGCATTCTGAAATGAATGTCAACTGGTCGACATCCTTCAGCTGTTAGAATCGAAATCACCGCTCGCTGATCAACTCTGGACGGATTCCGTATCACACCCGCCATGTTTCAAAAGGTCTGCTGAGGAAAATATGAGTCAGAGGATAATGAAAATTTGCAAACTTGGCAGTTGGTATGTGCTGTTTACACCAGAAGTGACGTCATCATGCGCATCGTACGTATGTTCACTTGTTGCAGTGTGGACCGGTTTTATTTGAACACGCCTCGTATATATCAAGAACAAAATTGGTCCCAAAACCGAGCCCTGTGGCACTCCACTGTTCACTTCACACCACTCAGAGTACTCCTTATTTATGCCCACCCTCTTCTTTCCTCCCATTAACCAATTTTCAATCCATTTGACAACTTCCCCACCCATTCCAAGTGATTTTAATCTTCCTAAACAATCTTTAATGAGGTACTCTTTCAAAAGACTGCAAAATCTAGATACAAGTAAACAACATCCCCTTTCCCCCCCCCCCCCCCCCAATCTATCATTTTACTAACTTGCGATTGTTGGGCATGGCGCTGGCTGAAATACACCCTACGAATAATAAGGAAAGTCTACACCTCATGGTAGAAGACTCTACAACCAAGACAGAATAGTAGCGACTCAGTAGGTCACTACGCCATAGTTAAACCTCCCAAACTTGCCCACAATTCTTAGAAATGGCCGATCGACTGCAAGCTATTCTGTGAGCGTGCTTTACGTCAGGGGCCCTAATCTGCAACAAATGAAGTTGATCAAGGCCCAATTGCTGATGTTTGATGACAGCTTCTCCAGGCTACTCAGACTAATCCACGCCTCATTCTATTTCTAAGAATCTAGTTGTTTTCAATCATTTGCTAAACCCTTCTAAGCGGTATAGCCAAGCGAGTTCTGTCAGCCAAGCTATTGCGTTGGCTCCTAACAACAGCCCACTATCTATCTATCTATCTATCTATCTATCTATCTATCTATCTATCTATCTATCTATCTATCTATCTATCTATCTATCTTTCTATCTGTCTATCTATCTATCTATCTATCTATCTATCTATCTATCTATCTATCTATCTATCTATCTATCTATCTATCTATCTATCTATCTATCTATCTTTCTATTTCTATCTATCTATCTATCTATCTATCTATCTATCTATCTATCTATCTATCTATCTATCTATCTATCTATCTATATATCTATCTATCTATCTATCTATCTATCTATCTATCTATCTATCTATCTATCTATCTATCTATCTATCTATCTATCTATCTATCTATCTATACATCCATAAATCCATCCGTCCGTCCGTCCGTCCGTCCGTCGGCCCGTCTGTCCGTCTGTCTGTCTGACTGCCACTGTCTCTATATGTACTTTTATCTCTGTATATCATTCTATTTCTCTATGTCACTCTGTTTCTCTCACTCTGTCTCTGTCTCTGTCCGTCTCACTCTGTCTCTGACTGTCTCTCTCACTCTGTCTCTGACTCTGTCTCTCTCACACTGTCCCTCTCAATCTCTCCCTCTCACTCTGTCTCTGACTCTGTCTCTCTCACTCTGTCCCTCTCACACTGTCTCTCTCACACTGTCTCTGACTCTGTCTCTCTCACACTGTCCCTCTCAATCTCTCCCTCTCACTCTGTCTCTAACTCTGTCTCTCTCACTCTGTCTCTCTCACACTGTCTCTGACTCTGTCCCACTGACTCTGTCCCTCTCATACTGTCCCTCTCACACTGTATGACTCACACTGTCCCTCTCACACTGTCCCTCTCACACTGTCCCTCTCACTCTGTCTCTGACTCTGTCCCACTGACTCTGTCCCTCTCACACTGTCCCTCTCACTCTGTCTCTGACTCTGTCCCTCTCACACTGTCCCTCTCACTCTGTCTCTGACTCTGTCCCTCTCACTCTGTCTCTGACTCTGTCCCCTCACACTGTCCCTCTCACTCTGTCTCTGACTCTGTCCCTCTCACACTGTCCCTCTCACTCTGTCTCTGACTCTGTCCCTCTCACTCTGTCTCTGACTCTGTCCCCTCACACTGTCCCTCTCACACTGTCCCTCTCACTCTGACTCTGTCCCTCTCACTCTGTCTCTGTCCCTCTCACTCTGTCTCTGACTCTGTCCCTCTCACTCTGTCTCTGACACTGTCCCTCTCACTCTGTCTCTGACTCTGTTCCTCTCCCTCTGTCTCTGACTCTGTCCCCTCACACTGTCCCTCTGACACTGTCCCTCTCACTCTGTCTCTGACTCTGTCCCCTCACACTGTCCCTCTGACACTGTCCCTCTCACTCTGACTCTGTCCCCTCACACTGTCCCTCTGACACTGTCCCTCTCACTCTGTCTCTGACTCTGTCCCTCTGACTCTGTCCCACTGACTCTGTCCCTCCGACTCTGTCCCACTGACTCTGTCCCTCTCACTCTGTCTCTGACTCTGTCCCTCTGACTCTGTCCCACTGACTCTGTCCCTCCGACTCTGTCCCACTGACTCTGTTCCTCTCCCTCTGTCTCTGACTCTGTCCCCTCACACTGTCCCTCTGACACTGTCCCTCTCACTCTGTCTCTGACTCTGTCCCCTCACACTGTCCCTCTGACACTGTCCCTCTCACTCTGACTCTGTCCCCTCACACTGTCCCTCTGACACTGTCCCTCTCACTCTGTCTCTGACTCTGTCCCTCTGACTCTGTCCCACTGACTCTGTCCCTCCGACTCTGTCCCACTGACTCTGTCCCTCTCACTCTATCATTCCTGCAAATCTCTGTCTTTCTATGCGTTCCCCTTCTGCCAATCTTTATGTCCCAGACGGTGTCTCCACACTTTCCTGCATCTCTCTCTCACCGGCCACTCTATCTAACCCATCCCCTCTCTCACCGTCCCCTCATCTCACCCCCTATCAAACCCATCCCCTCCCTCCCTCTCCCCCTGGCCCTCCCTCCCAGCCCCCTTCTCTTACCCTCCCTCCCCGTATGTCCCCGACACCTCCTCGAATCCCCCGCTATCTTTTCCCCTTATCCAGACCGGATCGATTCGTATCATTGAACCGTATCACACCCGCCGCTCGAGCCTGATCCATTTATCAAGCTCTTGGCATTCCTGCCCTCTGCTTCTGTCAACACTGGCTAGAGAGTCGTGGGGAGAATTAACCAGCGTTTACCAAAACTTCACGGCTTGTCCAGGACTAAATATGTCTACAGCGACATTTCTTTGGGTGCCCAGCCATTCTCTCGGTGGTAGCAACTTTTGACTCGCTCTTGTCGCTAGTATTATCGATACTCGTCTCATTATCGGAGTGGTTCTGCTCAGGACAGATTGCTGGATGCTGTAGATGTGGAGTCTTATCTTTCATCTCAATTTGGCTTGCCGTCCTCTTCATCGGCTCCTTCTTTTACTGCCGTACTATGTTATTGTCTGCCTCTTTTTATAATTTGTTTCTTATTCTTTTCTTCTTCTTCCTCTTCTTCTT
>JAVGWX010000385.1:0-19592 GCA_036924085.1 Ariolimax columbianus | reverse complement strand
TAGTGTCTATAGAAGAGACAGACAGGATGTCCGGGTCATTAAGGCCATGTGTAGTGCAGACTGCGAAGCAGATCACAGATTACTGATCTCCAAGCTTAACATTAGAATCCAGGCTCCAAGACGTCCACAAGGAATTAAAGTTCCCAAGCCACTTAACATCATGAAGCTGTACAACAACAGCACCATGGAGGTTCTTGCAGACAAACTAGCCAGCCAACTTGACACCATCAGTTTTGACACTACAGTTGATATAGAAGCAAGCTAGGCCATGTTTACGTTGATGTTATACTCCACCTCCGCTAACACACTTGGCACTGCATCCCGCAATCACTAGGACTGATTTGATGGAAACTGCGAAGATATTCAGCGTCTGCTAGACGAGAAGCATAAACTCCATCGTGCATTTAGTAATGATACTAAATCATGTGCAAAGAGGGATGCGTTTTCCAGGATTCTCCAAACGGTGCAACGAAGGCTCCGTGAGATGCAAAATTCGTGGCTATGTAAGAAAGCTGATCAGATACATGCGTTTACAGATAAGCATGATCTGAGAAACGTTTAGTGTACTCCGAGAAGTATATGGCCCAAATGCATCTGGTACTTCACCTTTGCTGAACGGAGATGGCAGCATCCTGATAACAGATAGAACACAAATACTGAAACGCTGGTCAGAGCACTTCAGTGGCGTTCTCAACATACGTTCGTCAATTAATCATGAGGCTATAAATCGTCTGCCACAAATAGAAACCAATGAGACCCTAGCCCACTGTTCTACTGGCCAGGAAACACAGAAAGCCACCGACCTCCTCGCTAGTGGAAAGGTTCCGGGATCTGACTCAATTCCTGCCGAGTTCTACAAAGCTGGAGGACCGAGACTGACTGAGAAGCTGACCAGACTCTTCTATGAAATGTGGAATCAGTATGGTATCTCACAAGACTTCAAAGTTTCATCCATTATTCATCTCTATAAGAGAAAAGGACATCGGCAAGTATGTGACAACTATAGGGGGATATCATTGCAGGAAAGATACTTGCAAGAATTCTACTAGACAGACTTTCGCATCACCTAGAACAAGAGCTACTTCCACAGAGTCAATGTGGATTTAGAAAAGGATGAGGCACCACTGACGTGATCTTTGCAGCTAGTCAAATGTAGGAAAAGTGTCAAGAGCAAAATGTCGACCTTCTCACCACATTTGTGGATTTAACAAAAGCTTTCCACACTGCAAGTGATGAGCGCATATGGAAGATCATGGTCAAATTGTGATGTCTCAATGCATTTATTATAATGGTTCGGCAGTTCTATGATGGCATGTTAGCTCGAGTTCAGGATTATGGGGAATACTCTGAGCCATTTGTTACAAAGGGAGTGAAGTAAGGATGCATCGTAGCCCCTATCCTTGTTAGAATGATGTTTGCTGCCATGTTGATGAATGCATTCAAGGGCAGTGATGCTGGAATCAAAGTCCGCTATCGCCATCGTCAAAGTCGAGCGGTATACATCCACCTTTATTTTCCTGCTTATTTCTATTTTGCTGAGGAATCCTGTTTATTGTATGGAGAAATCTACCAGCTGCTGCCCTTCGTATAATTAACTCTTCTTTGATTCCTCCCCTGCTGTCTCTTACCACTCTTAAATATGTGAAGTGGCTGACCTGCTCCAGTGCCCGTGTTATCTTATGTCTCTTCTCATCTCTGGCGATCACCATGGTTTTTGTTTTAGGTTGCTGATATGCATTCCTCTCTTCTTCCTAGACCTGCAAGTTGATCTGAAGATGTACCTCGAATTTCGGGATCAGCACCACGTCATCTGCAAATGCTAGTTTCGATATGTAACTTAGTCTCATCTTCTAATATCATACTTTTTTGACCGTTCCTTGCAGGCTTTGATGACTTTATCCGCGAGGAATATGAAAAGGTACGGTGATAGAATTTCACACTGTCTTGCTCCGCTAGTGGTCCAGAAATCTTCAGACTTTTTGATTTGATGTCTGCACATAATTTCTGAATGTTTTATAGAAACTCTGTATGGCAGAGATCACGGATGTTCTTCCTTGTCAGACACTCCCAGAGTTTGTCCCAAGGAACTTTGTCAAATGCGTTCTCCAAATCCAAAAGGCAGAGATACATCTCTATCATATTCAAGAGCCTTTTCACTTAGCTGTCTGAGTGTAAAGATAAGGTCTTGAATATTTCTGTTTGCCCGAAACCCACATTGAGTTTCGTCCATATTTGGCTCTGCTAGACCTCTTAATCTTCGTTCTAGAATCCTAGAGTAGATTTTCCCGGGGACACTGAGAGGGGAAATACCTGTGTGATTTTCACATTATCGATTTTAACCCTTTTTAAATATTGGTATTATTATGGCAACCTCCCAATCTCTTGGTATCTTCTTGTGTCTCCTGCCGTTCCCATGTATTTAACAATTACTGGTGTTATACCATCATGTCCTGCTGCTTTACCAATCTTAATTTTCTCCAATGCTGCCTTTAGTTTTTCCATTGTGATATTATCGTTTCCCTCCATTGCTCCCTCTTCTTGAATTGGGACTGTTACTTCCAGAGCTTGATTTTTTCCTCCACTCCAAGGAGATCAGAGAAATATTCTTTCCATCTGTTCATTACCTCTTCTGGGATGGTCAGCAGTGCACCTTGTTTATCTTTAACAAATTTCAGGGGGCATTCGTTTTCCTTCCCCATTTGTTCTTTGTTCTGTAGAATAGTTTCTGATTTTCTCCAGCATTATTTTCCAGTTTCTCTCCAAATTCCTCCCAGGATTTCTGTTTGGCCTTGAGCACAGCCTTCTTTGCTTCTGTTCTAAAATTTAGATATTCTTTATATTTCTTTGTTTGTTGTTCTGTATTTCTAGCCCCTAAGGTAGTGGTTCCATGCCTTTTTCTTTTCTCGCATTATTCTTTTCACGTCTTTTGTCCACCATGGTGTACTCTTTCTCTCCCAACCTTCTTTGGTTTGACCGCATGCCTCTACTGCAGCCTCTTTGAGGATTATCTTTTAATTTTACCCAGAGCATTTCCATATCTTCTTCATTCCTCTATCCTTCCTATTGCTGTTGTTATGAGCCGTTTATATTTCCTCTAAACATCTGGTTCTCGTAGTTTGTAAGGCTTAATTTTATTTTCTCGTTGTGTGTTATGTTTCTTGATTGTTGATGGGTGTTGCCTAGCTGGATAACGTTTTTCTATTTCTCTCTTTATTTTAACTAGGTAGTGGTCGCTTCCTATCTCCGTTCCTCTGAACACAATCTAGCATCCTTCACATGATTTTAATCACTTTTCCTCACTATTGCATAGTCAATTATGGATCTTTCATTTCTTGCTAGCTTGCATCTTGTGTAGGCATGGATACGCTTGTATTGGAACCTTGTATTTGTAATAACAAGGTTCTGTTCCCTGTAGAATCTCAGCAGCCGTTTTCAATTGCCATTCAAGACATCTTCTCCATACCTACGATCACTCCATCCCATCTAGAATAGTCGTTTCCAACTCTTGCATTGAAGTCTCCAAGGAGAAGTATTTCATTATGGCAATCGTCAATGGTCCTTTGAAGGAGCTCATAAAATTCATATTTTATGTCAGTGCTCTCATCTTCGTTTGGTGCATACACAGTGACGATATCCATTTGACTATCCTCCTCTTGTAGACTTAGAACCATCAGTCGTTCTGAAATGAACTTCCATCCTTTAATGTTTGCTTTTTATTACTATCCACTATACAGCCCACCCCTGCCCTGGCTCTTTCAGTCATAGGAACTCCGCTGTAGTATAACATATTGCTGTCATGGTTCAGAACGCCATGTCGTATTTTTCTTTGTTTCTGTAAGTGCCAGGACTGTCAATTTTGCCCTCTCTATCTCCTCTATTAGTTCATTTTCTTTTCCGTTTATGCTTCTTACATCCCATGTTCCGTAAATCGTGGTCCGTATTTCTCGCCTTTTCGTCGCCATTGAGATCAGTCAAGTTTTCTTTAAGTTTTGTCTTGTAATCGTTTGTTAAGACAAACAGGTGATTAGTCTGTTGTGTCTGCATGGTGGAGTGGCTGACTCCTTACAGCCTCCATGCCTGCTGACCCATTTTTGTCCACGGCTGCTTATTTATTTGCAGCTAACCTCCAAATTAGGAAGCCTTTCAGCAATCAGCAACCCTGCTGACGCGCCTGGTAGGAGGCAGGTTCCTCCCCCAGGTCTTTGATCCATAATAACTCAAAAACCTTTGTATTTGTTTTCAACTAAACATATACATATTGCCTGCTTAGTATAAACCTGCACCTCCTTACATTGTAGTAACTCCACTGTAAACATTCTACCTAGATAATGAGTGTTATATAAGCTGGCAATATGATTTATGGCACGCAAAACGGACAAAGAAGATTTGCCATTTAAAATATTAAAAAGAGTAACTTCAGGATAGAATATAAGCCAAACAATCTACACAACAACATGCACTAAATTGTAGAGACAAGATTGGCAAACACAAATTGATGTGAACCATGCCATGTGTCTGCTTGGAACAGAAAGGCAACAGTTCCTAGATAAGATGTCCTTTAATTCTGACGTCTTGCAATTGCGCCATTAACCCAGGTCCCACTTCGTCACAAAAACGCAAATCCTCATCAATCGCTGAGCCTGATTTAAACGTGTTTTTTTAGGTAAAAATTCATGGTAAATGTAATGTAAATGAGGTATTAACATGCAGAATTACGTTTTAACAATTTAAAACAATATTTACTAATTTTATTTTTTTTTAAAGCGAGAACGCAATGGCACTGAGGATTAAAATTAAGTGGAAAGAAATAAAAGTGGAAAGAAAAATGTTAATAGGTATGGTCACACTCGACACTGAGGCGAAAACACAAACGAAACCTACGTTACGACCAATAGACCTTCATCAGGGACTACGGACAACAACAATAATGAACTAGCGAATCATAACAGAATGGAAAATACATAAATGGGGGGGGGGGGGGGGGGGAGAAATATCAATATATAAAGTCGCAAATAGGATCACTACCAGTGTATGAAAAATCGTCACATTTCCTCTCACTGGTCAGAGACAGGATACCAAAATGTAATCTTTTTATCATATTGAATGATGGTCTAGATTCCAATTAATAAAAATCTTTTTTTTTTACTCTTGGATCGATTCTTTTGTGGTCATCTTCTTGAGTTCCGTGAATATAACTCAAGCTGTAACAGCGTCCAATGTTCTCTGCCAGCAGTACTTTGTCCTTCCCACTCTCCTCTTCATCTGCAAGCTCCAATGTATTCTACATTGATAGTTTCTTGCCATAGTCATGTATAATATCATCTGGCCAATTTCCGATGAAATGTATTGTTCTCTACCAGATCTGTGCATGTCATTACATGTCTGTTTTCTCAACTTTTCCAGATCTGTACTTGTCATTACATGTCTGTTTTCTCAACTTTTCCAGATCTGTACTTGTCATTACATGTCTGTTTTCTCAACTTTTCCAGATCTGTACTTGTCATTACATGTCTGTTTTCTCAACTTTTCCAGATCTGTACTTGTCATTACATGTCTGTTTTCTCAACTTTTCCAGATCTGTACTTGTCATTACATGTCTGTTTTCTCAACTTTTCCAGATCTGTACTTGTCATTACATGTCTGTTTTCTCAACTTTTCCAGATCTGTACTTGTCATTACATGTCTGTTTTCTCAACTTTTCCAGATCTGTACTTGTCATTACATGTCTGTTTTCTCAACTTTTCCAGATCTGTACTTGTCATTACATGTCTGTTTTCTCAACTTTTCCAGATCTGTACTTGTCATTACATGTCTGTTTTCTCAACTTTTCCAGATCTGTACTTGTCATTACATGTCTGTTTTCTCAACTTTTCCAGATCTGTACTTGTCATTACATGTCTGTTTTCTCAACTTTTCCAGATCTGTACTTGTCATTACATGTCTGTTTTCTCAACTTTTCCAGATCTGTACTTGTCATTACATGTCTGTTTTCTCAACTTTTCCAGATCTGTACTTGTCATTACATGTCTGTTTTCTCAACTTTTCCAGATCTGTACTTGTCATTACATGTCTGTTTTCTCAACTTTTCCAGATCTGTACTTGTCATTACATGTCTGTTTTCTCAACTTTTCCAGATCTGTACTTGTCATTACATGTCTGTTTTCTCAACTTTTCCAGATCTGTACTTGTCATTACATGTCTGTTTTCTCAACTTTTCCAGATCTGTACTTGTCATTACATGTCTGTTTTCTCAACTTTTCCAGATCTGTACTTGTCATTACATGTCTGTTTTCTCAACTTTTCCAGATCTGTACTTGTCATTACATGTCTGTTTTCTCAACTTTTCCAGATCTGTACTTGTCATTACATGTCTGTTTTCTCAACTTTTCCAGATCTGTACTTGTCATTACATGTCTGTTTTCTCAACTTTTCCAGATCTGTACTTGTCATTACATGTCTGTTTTCTCAACTTTTCCAGATCTGTACTTGTCATTACATGTCTGTTTTCTCAACTTTTCCAGATCTGTACTTGTCATTACATGTCTGTTTTCTCAACTTTTCCAGATCTGTACTTGTCATTACATGTCTGTTTTCTCAACTTTTCCAGATCTGTACTTGTCATTACATGTCTGTTTTCTCAACTTTTCCAGATCTGTACTTGTCATTACATGTCTGTTTTCTCAACTTTTCCAGATCTGTACTTGTCATTACATGTCTGTTTTCTCAACTTTTCCAGATCTGTACTTGTCATTACATGTCTGTTTTCTCAACTTTTCCAGATCTGTACTTGTCATTACATGTCTGTTTTCTCAACTTTTCCAGATCTGTACTTGTCATTACATGTCTGTTTTCTCAACTTTTCCAGATCTGTACTTGTCATTACATGTCTGTTTTCTCAACTTTTCCAGATCTGTACTTGTCATTACATGTCTGTTTTCTCAACTTTTCCAGATCTGTACTTGTCATTACATGTCTGTTTTCTCAACTTTTCCAGATCTGTACTTGTCATTACATGTCTGTTTTCTCAACTTTTCCAGATCTGTACTTGTCATTACATCATCTGCTGTGTCTTCTCCCTAACAAATCTGTATTTGCCATTACATGACTGTCATCTATTCTCCCTAACAAATCTGTGCTTGTGATTGGATGTCTGTTGTCTCTTCTCTGCTTGTCATTACTACTGTCTCTGCTCTGCCAGATCTGTGCTTGTCACCACATGTCTGTTGTCTCTGCTCTGCCAGATCTGTGCTTGTCACCACATGTCTGTTGTCTCTGCTCTGCCAGATCTGTGCTTGTCATCACATGTCTGTTGTCTCTGCTCTGCCAGATCTGTGCTTGTCATCACATGTCTGTTGTCTCTTCTCTGCCAAATCTGTGCTTGTCACCACATGTCTTGTCTCTTTGCTGTTTACTATTTGCTAGTCTCAGAGGTTCCAGACAAATGACTGACTTATTGCGGATATCTGATAAAAAGGCAAAAAGTTCCACCATAGTATGAGGTTGAAGATGTAACGGTAAATGAGCTGACATGAACCAGCAACTGATAGCTGACCAAGACCCTAATCCGCCTCCAAGTGGTGGCACTGAAATCATTCTGCACCCGTGCAGTCTGCCTGAGAGAATAGGAACAAGGGAAGACAACCCAAAAATTCATTGATCAAACTGGACGTGTGTGACCAAAAGGCACAGACATTGCAGCCTCGCTGTAAACTGGGACACAATGTAAAAAAAACATCCTTTCCAAGAAGACGTAGTACCACATCATAAATTGCCATCTGGGATGAAGTGTTAGAGACTTTATTGTACTAGATCTCATATCTTTCTGAGACAGGCTGAATGACTCTCTTGCTTACTTCCCAAAATTGAAGTCGGATACCAATTTACAGTTAGATAGACTTGAGTGTTTCAAGACCAGTAAGAAAACCCTGAACTAATGCCACTAGAGACAAGCCCTCTGACCTTCCTGATATCATCTACTTCGGCATATGTCCTTCTTCTGCGTTCAATATGCCGTTATCAAGCCCTGAACAGGGCTTTGCAAGTAGCAGGATGTAGTCGGGACAACGAAATGCGTTGTGTCGCTAGTTTACAGCTTGACTGTGATATTTGCATCTTTTTATCTGACACATCCGTCTTCAGCAGCATGGCATATGTCCTGAAAAGGACGTTGTGACACTGCCGTAACAACGCTATAAAATCAGTGCCTTTTGTTCTGCCACATTCAAGTTCAGCTGGCTTTTTTTGGGTACCAGCTTTGCTTTCCCACTGCGATCCCTATTCTCTTAGCCAGACTACAGTAGCACAGTATGTTTCTAGAGTCGCCGCTTGGAAGTAGAACAGAGTTTTGGTTACTTCTGGTTGGCTGACCCTAATTCAAGCATTCACCGATGAGCTGCTGGCTATTGACAGCTCATTTACTCTGTGACATCTAATACAAACATACCTGATCCCTCAGGAGGAGGAGAGATTCACGTATCAAACATGAGACATTCTTTCTAGAGCATTCTTTCAAACTCGGAGGCTACTTCATGTAATTGTTGAGCTGTGTGAACAGAGTGGGTTCAATGCTCTATAGGGGTTAGACCCCGCAGTTAGACATTAGCCATCTTTAATAACATGCTCTTGAGTGTGGCAGTGAACCTATTCTCATCTCTGTCACATGGGGACAGCGTGGGCTAGTGGTTTAAGTGACACAGTTCACAATCCGAAGGTGCTCGGTTCGCTCCCCAATCACAGCACCGGTCGTTACCCCAGGGAAGTAAACACTTAGAAAATGCAGGAGGAAGCAGACCCTTACATAAAATGCATGCAGAAGTCGGTTGCACTGGGCTGACAGGTGCAAAATAAAAACATAGTGCCAACGCACACCGTGAAAGAGAAAAAAAACACATGTCACACACAAGGTTTTCTCAGAAACCAGTCAGGCATCAAATTGAGAAAGTAAAATAATAAGCTAACAATCTCTGAACAGCTAAAAAAAAAGGAACTTTAATTTTTTTTTTTTTATCTATAAAGAAATTTACCAAATGTTAAAAAATGAAGCGAGCATTTGTAATCAGTACTGTCGCAGGCACAATTGTATATCTGCATATTATATAAGAAATTGAGGAAGGTTGTTTCATTGATTCCCTTTGCAAAAATGATGTATTGGCAATCATTATTTTCTAAAATAACAGACTAAGCAACTTAGTGTAGAGCACACACAAATGTGACATGTCCTCGACAAACTCAAAACTCTTTGGACAAGTTCTGTTAATCTTGTTCTAGCCAAATTCGTCTTGATAGGTTTTTCTTTCCATCATCATATGACAAGTTTCTTGCAGAACGTCGCTCCCATCACAATCCGTGTGAAGGAAACTAAAATCTCTTGCCAAATCCCCAGCCTGCTACAGTGTTATGACTTGATGCCATCGCCTTCTTGGTCTGCTTCTGCTTCTCTTGCCCGGCACCTTACCTTCCATTATTATTCTCTAAAGAATGCTGTGTCTTTTGATGTGACGAAAGTGTTTCAATTTTCTGTTCATGATGGAATTTATGAACTAGTTCTCTTCTATGCTCAATTCTTGTCAAATGTCTGCATTCTTATTTTTGTTTGTTTGGTCCATGGTATACTAAGGACCTTTCAATAACATTTTGACTTGAAGCTCGATACTCTTCCTTGAGGTCTGGGTAACTGTCCATGTTTCACAGCCATTTGTTGCCACGGGTAAAACACAAGAACCTCAAAATTTTCACTCAGTTTGTTTGCTGGTATCCTGTCAGTTTCCTCAGGTTATGCAGCCTCTGTATTGCCAATCTCCTCCTGATTTCCTAGCAGTCACCATTGTTGTCAATTTGGGAGCCCAAATACTCAAAGTTCGTGACCTGTCTTCTTTCCATTGTTAAAAAATTGTGTTGACTGCAATTGTGTATTTTAATAAATATTTTTGTGAGATTGTGCATTAGTTTGTTATAATTTTGTCACTTGCCAATCCTTCAGCATTGTCTATACATTACAGCTCCTATTTGGGTGCGCCTGTTAGTAAGTAAATGTTCCCACTTGGGTTATTTGTATTGACAAGTAAATGTTCCCACTTGGATTATCTGCATTGACAAGTAAATGTTCCCACTTGGATTATCTGCATTGACAAGTAAATGATCCCACTTGGATTATCTGCATTGACAAGTAAATGTTCCCACTTGGATTATCTGCATTGACAAGTAAATGTTCCCACTTGGATTATCTGCATTGACAAGTAAATGATCCCACTTGGATTATCTGCATTGACAAGTAAATGTTCCCACTCGGATTATCTGCATTGACAAGTAAATGTTCCCACTTGGATTATCTGCATTGACAAGTAAATGATCCCACTTGGATTATCTGCATTGACAAGTAAATGATCCCACTTGGATTATCTGCATTGACAAGTAAATGATCCCACTTGGATTATCTGCATTGACAAGTAAATGTTCCCACTTGGATTATCTGCATTGACAAGTAAATGATCCCACTTGGATTATCTGCATTGACAAGTAAATGATCCCACTTGGATTATCTGCATTGACAAGTAAATGTTCCCACTTGGATTATCTGCATTGACAAGTAAATGATCCCACTTGGATTATCTGCATTGACAAGTAAATGATCCCACTTGGATTATCTGCATTGACAAGTCACTGTCATCATCAATGTCTGTTGCTGCTTTCTGGGCATAGTCCATTGACAACCGTCCTCCAGCAGGTTCGGTCTTGAACTGCCCTTTCTGCCTCTCTCCAGTTGTAAGTCCAGGGGAAGAAGTTCATTATTCAGTCTCTTTTCTGGTTTTCTTTTTGGGTCTATCTTTCTTCCTCTTCACGTGTGGTTCTCATATTAGGGCCTGCCTGGCCACATTTGATGGCGATTTTTTAGTAGTACATGTCCTATTCAACCCAAAATCCTATATTGTATCTGTTGTTCCACTGGTTGTTGTTGGTTCCCATAGGTCTTCATTCCTCATCATGTCTTGCCAGCCTACACCCATTATCCTCTATAGACATTTATTAACAAACGACTGGAATTTCCTATCATTCTCCAAGTTTCTGATCTGTACTGACTTGACAGCTGAACTAAACAATTTTAACTTGGGATTATTCTTTATTTTCCTGGATTTCCATATATTATTCAGTAACAGGATTGCTGTCTCTGCCTTTCTAATTCTAGTCGTTACAACTGTCTCTGTGCCACATGAAGTATCAATAGAGCTACCCAAATACGTGAAGGTGTCCACTCCTTTCAGTGCCTCGCCTACAAACATGACTGGCTCATTGCTTAAGATGTTCATTGTAAACAGCTTAGTTTTATTCATGTTAATAATAATCACTGCAGTGAAATATTACTGAATATATGAGAGAGGCGAGAGTAGTGATATACATTTTTCTGCTTTAAAGTATCATTTTAAATTGTCATATTAATCTTATTTTTGCACATATACATCTCGATATATCAAATGTTATTTTGCATTGTATTCTGTTCAGTTCTGAACAGTTTTGTATGTATGTGATACTTCAATGAAACCAAAACTTAAATGAGGCCAGGTTAATTACAAAGTTCTTGACTTGCAAGGAATTGTATGTGGAAAAAAACATGTGGTCTGACAATGTGGTTGCTTAGCTTTATTGTACAAATAGCTACAGGGGATAATTCACATTAGCAAGATTCAACTGCAGTCCCAAGGACCAAATGAATGGTGCATATTTCTTCCATTAGCCCTTCACACTCTAGCACAACCAAAATCCCCATATCCCTACATGATCATAACTGTTCATCCTATCCCCTACCTTAATTTGATTTAAAAAATGTTACTCCCCCTCAAGAACTCGCACAAAAATGAACTCATGATTAGTTTCAATGGTCGGCTTGTTTCAAGCACTATATTCATGGAAAGCTAATCTTTTAGGAATCAGTCTGGTATGTTGGGGAAAGAAAGACTGACTACCAACTAAATTTTAGGTTCTATGCTGGAAATACAAATGAGTCATTGGTGCATGGCATTGGTCATAATGCCATCGTCTTCTTCGATCAACATGATATGCTTCTAGTTCGGTCAGATTCACGAAGGAGAATCTGTGTTTCAGGTCTTCAACGGTCAACAGCAGCCTTTCAAGCCTGGTCGTTCCCCAGTCCAGACTGGCTCTCTACATAAGTGGGACAGTCCTGCAGGATATGTTCTGGTGTTTGCTTGGGTGCTCCGCAATCGCACGTGGCAGTGTCTCTAAGACCCATTCTACAAAAGCGGGCCTTGAGTCTGCAATGTCCCGTTCTGAGCCTGAATATCTTCGTCTGTCCATCTCTGCCAAGGTCTCCCTATTCAGTCCCCATGGATCATTTGATGAGTGTCTTTGCTTCTTTATAGCAAATTAATTTAATTAATAATGCAACTGATTACCTCAATAAATATTACTGAATTTACTTTGCCAACTACTTTTCTACGTTAAAATTTACTATAAAAGCCACAACTGTGCAACCAATTGTTCAACTTGGAAAAGATGGTGATCTCATCTGATGCCAGTAGATGTTTGTCTGTTTCAAACCATGTCTTTTCACCTGATATTTATTTCTGGAAAGCCTTTTATAAGAGTCGCAGGGATCAAGACGCTGAAGAGTGCATGAGCTGTAGGGGTCAGCGACCCAACGCTGACTGCTAGCACTAGGGCCAGTGACCCAGAGCTGCTAAGACCATTCTCCACCTCCACATGGTGATCCTGGATAATAGGCTGCAACAGGGCAAACTGCTAAGGAGAAGGGATCGAAGAGGGAAGATTAACCCGGTACCAAAAAATGCTTGCTGAGGTCGGACAAAAAAGGTGTAAATATCGCAGTCAAGCTGTAAACTATGACAATGCATTCCGTTCTTTGGACTACATCCTGCTACTTGCAAAGTCTTTTGCAGGGCTTAGTAGCAGGAGTTTGAGAACAATGAAGAAGAAGAAAGACAAGAGTCTAGAACAGGATTAAATATTGAAAATACTCCAAGTGTTTCCTGAAGACTGAAATCTGTTTCAGAAAACCAGACTGGTTGATTTCTCAAGCAGAAAGAAAGCCTGTTTTCAGTGTTCTAAAATGAATATGTGGATGCTTGTTATGTTGTCTATTTTTAGAAAGAACATTCATGCTTGCAAAAGGTGTAGAAGAGACCAGTCAAGCAAGTGTACATGTGATGAAAAGGTTAAAAAAAACTACAAATTTGTTATGAAAAACACAAAATGTCTGCATTTCATATTTCTTTTAATGTTGATTATTTATCACATAATAAGTTATATTTTCCTGACTGTATTCATTTTTGTCTAGATACTTAAACTTATCATTTGTATTTTAAAATGTATTCAGATATATATATATGTGTGTATATATAATGATATATGTATGCAGAAAAGAATTATCTCTCTGTGCTTAGGAGTAGGGGATGTTTTCCTGTTTTGAGACTTAGGGCGTAAAGGATTAAATATATATGTTTGAATTTTAATAAAATAACACCTCAATGAAAAAGGTGTTCTACTTATTGAATTTTAATATTCTTTGTAGTGATACATCAATCAAATCTCATGAGATAATGCTTTTGTCTCTTGCAATAGAAAAGTTTTTGATATATACATTTTTACCATAAATGTTTGATCAACTTTACAATATTGGCACATTTGACTCTGGGGGTTGATGAAGTTGGAACACCATGATTGACACACTACAAAAGTATGACATCTTTCAAACCGTAATGTTAGGTATTACCCTGAAACAACAAGTCAGTTTGGCTAGTGACCTGTGAAATGTAATAAAAACCTAGCAGTAAAGGAATGGTATGGCCAATTATATAATTATAGCTCCTCGTGTACATCAGGCGATACTGCAGGCTCTGGCTGCGAGCATCGGGCAGGCGTAGTAAACTCAAACTGATATTCACACCTACTTGGCTCGGAGGCTCCTATCAGAGCATTCTCAGCTCCACAGTGCAGATTGACCTAAGGAGAAATAAAGGCTCAAACTGTTGCGATGTTGGTAGCAGGACAGATACATTATTAATGTGATATTTTGGAAATAGAACGGGTCACAAACTTCAAGTACTGAATTGACTACAGAATTGACAACAATGGTGACTGCTCAAAGGAAATCCGAAGGTGATTGACAATGGCAATGCAGAGGCTACACAACCTGAGGGAATTATGGCAAATTACCAGCAAAATAAATAAAGTTAATATTTTTAGAAATTGTGTTTTTCCGGCTGCGAAATGTGGAGTGCTACCCAGACCTCAAGGAAGATAATCGAGTTCTTTGATTCTAAATGTTATTAAGTCCTCAGAAGACCATGGACCGTAAAAAGAAACAATACAGACATTCGACACGAAGATGAACTGGTTCATAAATTCCATCATGAACAGACAATTGAAATACTTTGGCCACATCATAAGACACAACGGTCTTGAGAGAACGGTAATGGAAGGCATGGTGCCGAACAAGACAGGCACATCAAGATGACACTGTCACCAAGATGTCATGGAATGCTTGGGCACGACTCTGGAGCAGGCTGGAGATTTGGCAAGAGATCGAGTTTCTTTCAGGCGAGCTGTGATGGGAGTGACGTTCTGCAAAGGACATTCTACATGATGATTTTTTCGTTTTCCCTGAATATTTCAAAACAGAATGCATTACAGTGTTATCTCAATTATTTGCTTTTACCTGTCTCTTTTACCTTTCATAATTATCTCTTTCCATCTACAAATTTCTTGACAGGTTTTAACAATTTTGACATTTTTTTTCTCGTTAATCTCCAACACTCTTCATCGATTATAAATTTTTGAAAGTTCTATTCCTATGACACTGGTATAATTGGTTCTTTCTAAGAGCCTTGACAGAAGAGTCAAAGTCTGTACAGGCTTGCTTATATGAAAGTCTGTGTGACGGTCTTGCGTTCCTATTTCCAACCACAAATCCCCAAATGACAAAAATAACGAATTAATGTGTTAAAGGGGACGGCGTGGGCTAGTGGTTAAGTGACACGGCTCACAACTTGAAGGTGCTGGGTTAGCTCCCCATCACAGCACCGGCCGTTACTCTGGGAAAGCAAACCCTTAGAAAATGAAGGAAGATGCAGACCCTTACATAAAATGCATGTTGAAGTCGTTTGCACTGGGCCGACAGGCGCAAAATAAAAACAGTGCAACACACACTGCCTTGGGGAATAGAGAAATAAAAAGAACACACAAAAAAAAAATGAGAAACACAATTAACCCTTCATAATCTAATCTATTTACTTGATATTTGTCTTATTTTCTATGGTGTGAGCAATAAATAAGTCTGTTCTTTTATAATTCATTAAAACATTCAATTGGAGCTAAAAGTGTGACTATGAGATACACAATTAAATTACCTGTGACATGAATTAGCAATAACAAATATATGCATCAGCATGAATCATTAAAACATCAATAGTGAGTGGATATGGGCGAGTGTGTAGGAGAATATCACTTAATTTGTTATTCATTTATCTCACATCTGTTCACATTGCTGCTTCAATGGTTCAAGTGAAGGTTATTAGGATCGGGAT
Organism: Ariolimax columbianus; assembly: GCA_036924085.1. Lineage (NCBI taxonomy): Eukaryota > Metazoa > Mollusca > Gastropoda > Stylommatophora > Arionidae > Ariolimax > Ariolimax columbianus. The sequence continues at coordinate 4,035 of JAVGWX010000385.1, read as the reverse complement.
GTCAGTTCACAAATCAATTCTTGCTAAATAAAGAAATTTCTTTGATTTGTAGCCACAACAGGGGGATAGTAGGATAAAAATCAAACTATAGGTTGCATTACCTGAGCAGCCGACGGTAAGTATTAAGAACTGTAAAGGGTTAAAATATTACACATAAATGTGAGCACACTTACGTGGCATGATCTGTTTGGGCCGTTCCAGCAACCCTGACCATTTTCATATTTCATAGCATCATACTTGTCCTCCTCAGGACCATACCAGTGACCCCAGACTCTGAAAAATCAAGGCAACCATGATAATCATTAACTCATAAAACAAAGAGGAAAAGACAACTACTTTACACTGGACACTCATCAAAGGGAGGGCATGAATCACATAGTGAAAGAAAGACAAATCAAGGGCAATTGTGGCAGGGGAGAACAGAAGATCTAGGACAACATGATGAGCAAGATGGGGGGAGGGGGTGGGGGGGGGGCATTGAGAGTGCTGAAATGATCATCAACCATACCAGGCATGACACATGGTCATAGAAAACACTATCACACCATTTTTTCCTTGAAGATCAAAGGTTACTTGTCACTGCAGTATATGTGCAGGATTCATTTTATTTTAGAAAAGTACTTGGGTTTTGCCCAACTAAAGGACACCAATTTCCAGGTAAGTGCCTTGACTATTAAATACTAAAGTGGAAAACTTTTCAACTAGTCCTTCCCTTGTATTTCTTCTTTCTCCTCTGCCACATTTGTTCAACAGAGAAAAAATAAATTAGGAAAATAGGGGCAGAGTAGCATAGTGGTTAGTGACATGACTCACAAACCAAACTTGCATGCATCACTAGCAGGGGATATAAATCCAAAATACAAATCATAGAATGTTTGTCTCTGCTCAGGATGTGCTTTTTGTCATTAACTCACTCACTATTGAATTCTTTTTTTTTCCACGATTCCACTGAAAAAAGAAAATGAGCATTGAGGATTTGGTTAAATGTATTTCGACATTATATACTATGGTGGAATGGAACATCCATGCTATGGAAAAGAAGCGTTTCAGATTGATCCTTGGAATTTCATATAGAGATCACATCACGAATGTTAGTGTATGCAACACGGACAGACAGTCAGTCAGACTGTATACAAACCACCTTTCAAATATTCACACATATGATACTCCGCAGTACAGTTCCTGGCAAGAAGTGAAATTTCACTATAAGATGATGGACAGGACGGAGGATATTCGCAAGTGGATGGACATGATTATTGATTGAAACTGCAATCCACAAATTGGATAGAGTACGTTGGCAATGGTCAGTTCATGATGCACTGATATGTGATGCCCCTACAACAAAATAGTTTTTGGAACAGACGAGATGAGAGATTTATTTTTTTACCACATCCTACACTTCCTGTAGATATGGCATTTCTAAACTTCATAAAATTTAGCATTGCTTGTTTGGATTCATCAACCAGCAAGATGTGTAAATACAAAATAAAAATCACAGAACGTTTGTCTCTGTTCATGATACGCTAATTGTCTATTAACACATTCACTACTGAATGATTTTTTCCGTCATAAAACTTAAAACTCAATATCACTCACCTGAGATTTATTGATCGTCACATATTATATATATATTACATAATTGAATGGTCATTAGAACAGCATGAAGAAATCATATTTATGTAGATATAGAAGAAATGAAGATGTTTTGAGGTGTAAAAGAGATTATAATGATTTAGTTTTTCTTATGCACCCAAAAAAAAAAAAAAAAGAAAATGTATCCACAGGTCAATAATTCAACTACATATATCCATATTTGAACAAGGCAATGCCTTCCTTGAGGATGATTCACGTGGAAAGATGTTCTTAAAATGCACAAAATACTAGATAAAATCATTTTCAGGGTTGGTAAAGTGTGTGTTAAAAGGTAGGGTGAATGTGATTGAATATTTCTACTTGTAATCAGTGAGAAACGGATTTTCAAAACATTAATTTTGAATTTATTTATTGTTTTACAAGATGCCTTCAACCAATTAATACAAATTTAGTAGCCTAAATCACTGAGTGGAAGTAACAAACTCAGGTTAGTAATGTCATCTCAGTGCTCATATTTGGTTATAAAAGCTGGAAAATGACAGACGCTTGAAAATGGGTTGAATGCATTTGAAAATAAATGTCTTAGATGTCTATTGGGCATTGGCTAGAAAGAATGTATGACTGAACAAATACGCCTGCAGTCCAATCAAAATGATGTTTCTAATGTCATCAGAAAGAAACATTGGGCGTACACCAGGCACATGCTGCAGATGAACAATAATAGGCTCCAGCTACAGGCAATTATGTGGAAACACAGTGGCAAAAGGAAGTGAAGTAGACCAAAAGAGACTCAAGGAGGGTGTAACCATGAGATTAAGGAACATGCCAGAACTACAGAGAATGACAGCAGACCAATTGAATTGGAAAATTTTGAGTTCTGCCTTATGTGCAGTTTTTGGCACAGACAGACAGACAGACAGACAGACAGACAAGACAGACAGACAAGACAGACAGACAAGACAGACAAGACAGACAGACAAGACAGACAAGACAGACAGACAAGACAAGACAAGACAAGACAAGACAAGACAAGACAAGACAAGACAAGACAAGACAAGACAAGACAGACAGGACAGGACAGGACAGGACAGGACAGGACAGGACAGGACAGGACAGGACAGGACAGGACAGGACAGGACAGGACAGGACAGGACAGGACAGGACAGGACAGGACAGGACAGGACAGGACAGGACAGGACAGGACAGGACAGGACAGGACAGGACAGGACAGGACAGGACAGGACAGGACAGGACAGGACAGGACAGGACAGGACAGGACAGGACAGGACAGGACAGGACAGGACAGGACAGGACAGGACAGGACAGGACAGGACAGGACAGGACAGGACAGGACAGGACAGGACAGGACAGGACAGGACAGGACAGGACAGGACAGGACAGGACAGGACAGGACAGGACAGGACAGGACAGGACAGGACAGGACAGGACAGGACAGGACAGGACAGGACAGGACAGGACAGGACAGGACAGGACAGGACAGGACAGGACAGGACAGGACAGGACAGGACAGGACAGGACAGGACAGGACAGGACAGGACAGGACAGGACAGGACAGGACAGGACAGGACAGGACAGGACAGGACAGGACAGGACAGGACAGGACAGGACAGGACAGGACAGGACAGGACAGGACAGGACAGGACAGGACAGGACAGGACAGGACAGGACAGGACAGGACAGGACAGGACAGGACAGGACAGGACAGGACAGGACAGGACAGGACAGGACAGGACAGGACAGGACAGGACAGGACAGGACAGGACAGGACAGGACAGGACAGGACAGGACAGGACAGGACAGGACAGGACAGGACAGGACAGGACAGGACAGACAGACAGGACAGGACAGGACAGGACAGGACAGGACAGGACAGGACAGGACAGGACAGGACAGGACAGGACAGGACAGGACAGGACAGGACAGAGGACAGGACAGGACAGGACAGGACAGGACAGGACAGGACAGGACAGGACAGGACAGGACAGGACAGGACAGGACAGGACAGGACAGGACAGGACAGGACAGGACAGGACAGGACAGGACAGGACAGGACAGGACAGGACAGGACAGGACAGGACAGGACAGGACAGGACAGGACAGGACAGGACAGGACAGGACAGGACAGGACAGGACAGGACAGGACAGGACAGACAGGACAGGACAGGACAGGACAGGACAGGACAGGACAGGACAGGACAGGACAGGACAGGACAGGACAGGACAGGACAGGACAGGACAGGACAGGACAGGACAGGACAGGACAGGACAGGACAGGACAGGACAGGACAGGACAGGACAGGACAGGACAGGACAGGACAGGACAGGACAGGACAGGACAGGACAGGACAGGACAGGACAGGACAGGACAGGACAGGACAGGACAGGACAGGACAGGACAGGACAGGACAGGACAGGACAGGA
>JAVGWX010000384.1:0-19936 GCA_036924085.1 Ariolimax columbianus | reverse complement strand
CTTGTTGTGTGTATTCTCAAACAACAATATATAAGTAAAATAATGAAACGTTTATACAAGTATAGAGATACAAGTATAGAAACGATGGTTACATTGGTGGGCGATGGATTAGAGATAGAGTTATGGTTAGGTTTAGGGATAGGGTTAAGTTTAGGGTCGGGTTTAGGGCTAGTGTTATGGTTAGGTTTACGGCTATGTTTAGGTTTAGGGTTGAGTTTAGCGCAACACAAATGGCTCAAAGCATGGAAACGATCTGTGTACATCCCCATACCTAAGAAAGGGAATCAAAAGTTATGTACAAACTATCGCACCATCCCCTTGATAAGCCACGTCAGCCAGAAATTTTTGCGTATTATGAAAAGGATAGAAAGAAAGCTGGACTATGTAATAAACGAAACGCAAGCAGGGCTCGGGCCAGGAAGAGGCACGAGAGACCATATCTTCAACAAGAGAAACATCATCGATCTAAGAAGAGAATTCAATACGGACCTGTATGCCTGTTTTATAGACTACACCAAGACCTCTGACTGAGTACAAAATCAGCAAAATGTGGAACATTATGAAAGATATGGGCTTCCCAGCACATCTAGTTCAACTAATATAAACCCTCTACAGCGGGCAGCAAGCAGTCGTCAGACTACATAGTGAAACCTCAGATTGGTTTGAGATACACAAGAGGGTCAAACATGGCTGCATTCTTTCACCATACCTGTTCAACATATATCCGGAAAACATCATCAGGAATGTAAAGGCAGAGCCAATTTCTACAGACTTCGAATCTTTCACAATAGGAGGAAAGGAGATACGATCTGCCGGCGACACAGTTTTGCTCTCAAACAGCGCCAAGGGCCTAGAACAAATAATGACATCAGTCCAGAAACATAGTGAAGCCCAGAATCTCTACCTAAATACAAAGAAAACAAAAATAATGACAACTGATAAGACAAAACTCCAACCTCTAAAATCGAGATAGCTGGCTAAGAGATTGAAAATGTTTCTAATTTTGAATATCTGGGTTCAATACTGAACAACAATGGAGACTGTACAAAAGAAGTAAGAAGACGACTGACTTAGGCAATGCAGAAGATAAGGAGTATGCAGAACCTATGGCATAATACAAACAAAGAACTTCTTCTTCTTCTTCATCGTACGCTGTTTACAGCGATATTTACGTTGCACTGTTTTATTTTGTTAAGCCTGTGGCTCAGTGCATCCGATTTCAACAGGCGTTTCTGTAGGGTTGCCCTCCTTAGCCTTTGGCTGTCCCCAGCCTAACTGCAAGGCAGCAGTTGTGTTTGGTCAGAGTTGTCTCTCTTGGGAAGTTGTCTTGCAGGACTATCGAGTCTTCCCTACTCGTGTCTATAGGGTTTGGCAATGATATGATGGACTATGTACTAGTTTGTACTATCCCGGAAGAGAGGCAGTCCAGTGTGTCTTTGTCCCAGGATCGTCACGTCCTGCCAGAAACGTAACATATGCATGTGAGTGAGGTATCTCTTTGCTCCCTTTATTTTCTCGGCCCATCTGCAGTGATGGTACGCCTAGCATTCCCCGCCACCCGGGAGGTTGTCACAATAGGGCAGGAGGTGCAATGTCCGCTGGACTCCATCTCTTCTGCGTCCATTGGGATGACTGATAGCAGACAGAGGTAAAGAGCGAGGCAGGAGTGCATTTTGCCAGGTGCATTTCTGCGGCTCGATCGGGCCGGGCTGAAACGCAAGCCCCAGCCATGTCGTAGCCTCCCATCACAGCGGTGCTGAGATTTAGGGCGGGATTCTGGCTTAGAGGCGTTCGGCCGTAATCCCTCAGATGGTAGCTTATCAGCCAAGCACGTGGACCAAATGTCAGCGACCTGTGATTCCTCTCGAAATAGTGCATTTGACCAGGGGACAAGCCTGGTCTTGCGCGGAGATGTTGTTCGCCTGGGGAGCGGACATATCTCATGGTCAAGGGTTGAGTCTCAGCAGTTCGCAGTGAGGTAGCTGATCTACTGCTTAGGGCACCCCGACCGAGAACTAAGTTTTCTACAAATGGTTTCATACCTCATCGCCGTATGGGGTGAATATCGAGCAGCTTCCCGCCCGCTTTGATCAGCGGACGGCAGAGACCTCATTCTGCGGCCCCAGGTCCCCACCATGTCGAAGCCTCCCTTTGCATTCGTGCTGAGCTGCTTTTGGGCGGGATTTTGGCTTAGAGGCGTTCGGCCGTAATCCCTCACCTTGTAGCCTCGCGCCGTTGGCTTATCAGCCTAGTACGTGAACCAAATCGGCTCCTCTCGAGTTAAGCAGGATTACCGTAGCAACGCCCTGTCATTAGTAGAGTAAAACTGACCTGTCTTCCGAGGGTCTATTTCCAGCACCCGTTCAATATTAGTCAGGACGTATCAATAGAGGGCTTTTAGTTTGTCAATGGCCAAGTTTCTGGAACCTGCGATTTCTGCAGGGTTAAGACCAGATTACCGTAGCAGGCGCTCTTTCATTAGGGGGTTAAGAGACTGACCTGTCTTCCGTGGGTCTAATACCAGCACATGTTCACTATTAGACCCCACGAAGGTGCTCTCGATTTGACTATCATTCTACAGTATTGGCGTGTTAAGTCAATTTAAGCTGCAGGCTCCACTCCTGATAGTGCTCTTCCGTCAATTCCTTTATCAAACACTGAATGCAGACTAACCGAGCCACAGAGGGCATAACCCCAGATTTCTGAGGGTCTAAATCCAGCACTAGTTCCATATTAGACCCAAGGAAAGTGGTCTCGGCATGTCAGTGATTTCAGTGTTGGCCGTGTTGAGTCAAATTAAGCCGCAGGCTCCACTCCTGGTGGTGCCCTTCCGTCAATTCCTTTAAGTTTCAGCTTTGCAACCACACTTCCCCCGGAACCCAAACACTTTGGTTTCCCGGAAGCTGCCCGCAGAGTCATCGAAGCAACTCCTGCGGATCGCTAGTCGGCATCGTTTATGGTCAGAACTACGACGGTATCTGATCGTCTTCGCGCCTCTGACTTTCGTTCTTGATTAATGAAAACATTCTTGACAAATGCTTTCGCCGTAGCTCGTCTTGCGGCGATCCAAGAATTTCACCTCTAACGCCGCAATACGAATGCCCCCGTTTGTCCCTGCTAATCATTACCTCCAGTTCCGAAAACCAACAAAATAGAACCGAGGTCCTATTTCATTATTCCATGCACCATTATTCAGGCAGCCGAGGCCTGCTTTGAACACTCTAATTTTTTCAAAGTAAACGCGCCGGCCACCCAGGACGCTCAGCGAAGAGCACCTGTGGGAGAGAGCCGGCAGACGGTAGGGCAGGAGACAACGGGCAGTGAACCGGCGCGAGCCGGACCGCCCGCCTGCGCCTGAGATCCAACTACGAGCTTTTTAACTGCAACAACTTTAATATACGCTATTGGAGCTGGAATTACCGCGGCTGCTGGCACCAGACTTGCTCTCCAATAGATCCTCGTTAAAGGGTTTAAAGTGTACTCATTCCAATTACGGGGCCTCGAAAGAGTCCCGTATTGTTATTTTTCGTCACTACCTCCCCGTGCCGGGAGTGGGTAAGTTGCGCGCCTGCTGCCTTCCTTGGATGTGGTAGCCGTTTCTCATGCTCCCTCTCCGGAATCGAACCCTGATTCCCCGTTACCCGTTACAAACATGGTAGGCATGTCACGTACCATCGACATTTGATAGGGCAGACATTTCAAAGATGCGTCGCCGGCACATGAGGCCATGCGATCAGCACAAAGTTATCCAGAGACACCAGTGGGGACGCCGCAACCCCGCGAGGGGAAACGACGTTTGGGTTTGAACTAATAAAAGCGCTCTTTCCGCGAGGGTCGGAGCTTGGTAAGCATGTATTAGCTCTAGAATTGCCACAGTTATCCAAGTAGGATCGTGTCATCTAAGGAACCTCGACTGATTTAATGAGCCATTCGCGGTTTCACCGTGAGACAGTGTGAACTTAGACATGCATTGCTTAATCTTTGAGACAAGCATATGACTACTGACAGGATCAACAAGATATCTGTCGGAGACGTACGTAGCGCACACACCGGTCGGCGGAGGACTGGTGTGTAAAAAGCCTCACTGGGACCCGCAGGGACCGACTGACGGAACGGATGGACGGTTGTTCCACCCGTCCCTCACTCCGTCGACCTAGGACCACCTGACAGGGGCCCCTACACGCACCAGACGACCGACTGACCGGGCTCGCTCGAGGAGGGATGGCAGCGCTCTGTGCAGAACGGATCCCAACGACCTCGGCAATGAATTTCACTGGGACTACAGACAATTTGGCCTGCCGGCCTGCCCTTCTCCCGAGGGTTGGTCCCCGGGAGAACACAGGGCCTTCAGGCACGATTCCTGCTTTCCATTTGCCGGTCACAAGCTCTTTGCGAAAGTCTGACCACCAGCGAGACGAACTGTCGAGCTCTGCTATAAGCCTTAGATAAATAACCACCGACTGACAACGTTTCTTGATACGGACCAGAGCAGCGCACCTCGGTGGAGAAGACGCCCCAAAAAACCGCATCCCGATAGCACAACGGGGAAAGGCGGGCGAGCGTTTTCCGCAAGCCCGCGCTATCGCTCCGCCTGGCGGGACTGAGATCGCTTTACGAACACTGGTTGAAATTGAATCGCGGCTGTGAGACAACTACCCCAGATAAACAAAGAACTAAAACTAGAGATCCTAAGAACATGCATTTTTCCTGTGGCAACCTATGGATGTGAAACAGACGATTCCATTACAAAAGCAATAAGAGCGAAGATCGGTGCTTTTGAAACACAGTTCTACAGAAGAGTCCTGAAAAATCCGTGGACAAAAAACAAGAAACAAGCAAATCCATCCAGCAAGACCTGAATGTAGAGGAGAATTGGCTCATAAATGACGCGATGACACGAAAACTGAGGCTTTTTGGACACGTCAAACGAAACAACGGACTGGAGAGAGTGGTTATGGAAGGCAAGGTCACTGGCAAGAGAAGCAGGGACCGATCGAGAAGACGATCGACTCAGGACATCAAGGAGACGCTGGATTTGACATTGGGGCAGGCTGGAAGACTGGGGAAAGATAGCGTTTCCTACAGAAAGGCTGCCATGAGAGTGACATTCTCCAAAGGACATGCTACATGATGATGATGTTATGGTTAGGTTTAGAGCTAGTGTTATGGTTATGTTTAGGGCTAAGCTTAGGGTTAGGTTTAGGGATAGTGTTATGGTTATGTTTAGGGCTAAGCTTAGGGTTAAGTTTAGGGCTAGTGTTATGGTTAGGTATAGGGCTAAGTTGAGGTTTTAGCTAGTGTTTTGCTAAGGTTTAGGTTAGGGCTAAGTTTAGGTTTAGGACTAGTGTTATGGTTAGGTTTAGGGCTAAGTTTAGGTTTAGGGCTAGTGTTTTATTGTTAGGTTTAGAGCTAAGTTTAGGTTTAGGGCTAGTGTTATGGTTAGGTTGAGGGCTAAGTTAAGGTTTAGGGTTATGGTTAGGCTTAGGGCTAAGTTTAGGTTTAGGGCTAGTGTTATAGTTAGGTTTAGGGCTAGTATTATGGTTAGGTTTATTGCTAGTGTTATGGTTATGTTTAGGGCTAAGTTTAGGGTCAGGTTTAGGGTTAAGTTTAGGGTTAGGTTTATGTTTAGAAATAGTGTTATGGTTAGGGTTAGTGTTATGGGTTAAGTTTAGGGTTAGGTTTAGGGTTAGTGCTAGTGTTATTGTTTGGTTGAGGGTTAAGTTTAGGGATAGTGTTATCTTTAGAACTGTGGTGAGGTTTAGAATTGTGGTTAGGTTTAGGGTTGTGATTAGATTCAGGGTTGTGGTTGTGGTTATGTTTAGAGTCAGGTTTAGGGTTAGGTTTAAGGTTAGGTAACATGGCTGTGTTTGACTGTTTTCTCTAGATATATAAGAGTGTGCCAGTTAATGCGACAGTACCGAACACAATACTTCTAGAGGTCACCGCCTACTTTACCACGGATGGCTTTGACCTCTTTCACTCCGGAATATTTTGAACATTTAAACATGTACATTTTTTAAAAGAACAATTTTGCGGGAGGAAGTATAGGTTAAAAAAAGTAGGAGTAGTCCTATAGCATACACTGCCGCCAGTGATGAAGTGTTAGAACCTTAGTTGTACTAAGCCACAGATTTGTGAGCTGAGGGTGGCCAGTTCCCTTCTCCGCTGCCTTCTTCGTTCTCTAGCCGTAGACCAGGTACCCATTGATAGGAAGGTCGACTGGGGGTATCAATAGTGGGAGTTAAACCCTGTCCATTTGCCATGATAAGCGAGTGCTCTACCGTGGTGACGTTGTGTCGTAGTTTACAGCGAGGCTGCGATATGTTAGCGCCTCTCGGCCCGACACATGTGGTTTTAACACGCAGCTTTGTTAGCCTTCTATCTTAAGTCGGACCGCGCTGCATTGTGGGATACGTCTTACGGCCCAGTTCATCCGACTTCAGCACACATTTTTAATCATGAGTTGGGAAGGAAGACTAAATTCTGGTCAGGCAAAATATATCATGTTAGTCGGGATCAGGCAAAACATACTGGACAAGACCCTCACTTCGGCTTCCTCGTAGCCTTTCCTGTAGACGAGCTGTTTTCACGACATCCTGTCTAACGAGGTGAGGGACTGGCGTGATCCCCGTAGTAGTAAACGACACGCACATGAAGCTAAACATAGCACAACCGCCTAGAGGACGCCGGTCAATCTTCAACAGCACGCTCGGGATGTGAGCAAAACCTACTGCAACCTGCCAAATAACGTCCTTTGCAGGGCGCTCAAAAGAGTAACCGACTCATTATGAGCATTCGCAAACAACAACGTAACCTAAAAATAACTGTGGGCATCCAATCTTTTTTTGTATGCATTATCTGATCCTGCCTCCACTAATTCCTGTTGTAAAGTACTGCAAGTATTTACCACTATGACTAAAAAAAAATATTTATCAATATCTGGACCTGTCTTTAAATATTTTGAAGCTGTGCCCTCTAGTTCTTGTAGCCGACTGTACTTTGAAAAAAACTTGTTATAGTTTAATTTATCCTTTACTGTGATTATCTTATAAACTTGTATTAATTATCTCGAATTATGTGTGTGCTTCTGCAGTGGTAGTTACTGTAGTAAACCGTTTTTGCCTTATGAGGTTTCTAACCTCATTAACAACTCTCTTTAGTCGCCTTTTTCGGCATTGGTAGTCCACAAATCCGAAAAAAGCATATTTATTGTGTCCGCGATGCTATCTTATCAACCACACATGCAACAACTGAATCAAAGTTTGAAGTCGGTTTTACAGGACCCCCGGCAAGTATTGGGCTGGTTCCCCCCTTCAAACTTCCAACAACCGACCAGCTGATCAGTAAAATTATGCTAACCACACCGACACTTTCAGAGCCGCGTCAATAAATGTCCGCACGCACGCCCAATCACTGGCCCCTAATACTAACGATCGTAGCCTGAACTGGCAGAACGTACCCCTGGAGCTCTTCAGGGCCAAGAGATTGGTTTGATCAGTGCACGTGCCGCGACCAATCAAGGTTCGTGATGTAATTTATTTTCTGGCCTTGGACCAATAGGATCACGCGTCTCAAATTGGACACACCATGTGCTGAAGTGATCCGAAGTGGTCGGTCAAACGTTTTGATGAAGAGAAAAATAAATGACAAAAAAATGGAGAGGAAGGGCTGGGAGGAAAAAATATCGGGTGGCTGTGGTTGGCTTCCTGACTGGTCCATGTTGAATCATGATTAATTATTAAATACCCGCAACTGATCGCTTCCTTCTCCCCCGTTAAATACAGGAACAGGCCTGCAAAATAGCACAGCCATGCCGGTGTGAGGAAACTATTTTGCACAATTTATTTAAGGAACACGTCGTATGACCAACTATTTATTGCCTGTAATTCACAATTATTATTATAAATCCATAACAGATGTGTTTACTGCAAGAATGATCTGATTTTTTCTACATACTTTAGCATTTATTCTTTTGTATCAGATTACATTCGCTGGGTGCAAAATGTTCGACAATTATTCAACAATTGTCACTACTAAAATAAATTAATTGACTTCAAATTAACTGTAAACTATGGTAAATTAGTTTGCTGATAAATTATCCATGTGAAATTACCTTAGTCATTGATATTTTTGCTACTTTGGTAAATGTGTTTCAAATTTGTTATAAATTGACCATCGTGTCATTAACTATGACGTCGGATAAATAAGTATAATTAATTTGGCAAATTAACTAATGTTAAATTACATGTAACTTATTTAAATTGTTTCCATCAATTAGGTAAATTAACTAATATGAAATTACATTGAACGTTTGGTAAATTATTGCCATTAGTTAGATAAATTAACTATTGTGAAATTACATGTAATTTTTTTAATTATTGCTATTAATTAGGTAAATTAACAAGTAGAGAGTTGACAGCAACTCGAATAACCGATTCACTCCACAGAGTATAACGGCTCTCAAATAATCATACTGACATATTGACTTGAACAGTTATCAAACATACATTAAAGTTTCTCTAACCCAAGTATTTCTAAATTTATAAATATACCCGCACTTCCTAGTACCAATTTGACAGTGCAAGAATAAATCCGCTCACAGGTCCAAAGTATTCAGGATTGAATGAGTTAATTAGATTAATTGAATAGCGATTAACCGCTAGCCTTGATAAATTAGTATAGTTACTTCGATAATTATTGACAAGATTAAATAACCTATTTCCTAAGCTCTGTGATAACATATAAACCAAACAAATGAAAAGAAAATGAAAGAGGCGTTTTAGAATTCAATCTTGTCCGTACAGGAGACAAACGTCTCGACACGAAGCGAGCGTGCTTTTGTGAATTCCTGGAAATGAAGTACACTTTATTGTTCAGTTACTTTGTGTATACGTATAATGTATTCTGAGTCTTACTAACTGACGTCCGTTCACGTGTGTCTATAGCATTCACTCAGGAATATAAATATTCTTGCAGCATAAAACTCACTAGGAAGTGCCGGCATACTTAGAACTTTAGGAATACTTGGTGCAGAGAAAGGTTTATGTATAGGTAGGACAACAGTACAAGCCCGTATGGGAGCTTTACGGCATTGTAAGAAAGTCAAGGAGCCGATATATCGGCCGTACGGAGAGAGTCAGTTAGGGGAGCTTAATTTGCTTTTTTTTAGCCAAGTGTGTTGTGTCGGTTAATTTAAGACAATGACTTACCTCGTTTATCCACCTGCCACGCTTCGTGCCATGCAGCCATATCTACTTGTGTTATAAGCACGCATTGATAGTTGATCAGGTTGCATTGTCATGGGATAACCAATTTATGGTATTTCATTTCCTGATATGTATATCAAGGGCTAGTTCTCGTAATATTTATAACGTTATCATTTCTCCTTTTATCTCTCCTGGTAACATTAATGACTTTTCTTGCGCATTTCATTTGCTGCAATTTTTATATCCCGTGCCTTGAATATTGATCTTGTTTTGAACGCATAGAAAAAAAAGGGTTGTCCCATACTAGATACACTCTTCTTGGGGAATGAAGCTGCTAGAAACTTCAGTAAAGGTTTGTCCCATAGTAGTTACACTACTATCGAGTAATGAGGTATTTAGAGACTTCAGTAAAGGGTTGTCCCATAGTAGTTACACTACTGTCGGGGAATGAAGTTGTTAGAGACATCAGTAAAGGTTTGTCCCATAGTAGTGACACTACTGTCGGGGAATGAAGTTGTTAGAGACCTCAGTAAAGGTTTGTCCCATAGTAGTTACACTACTGTCGAGTAATGAAGTTGTTAGAGACTTCAGTAAAGGTTTGTCCCATAGTAGTGACACTACTGTCGGGGAATCAAGTTGTTAGAGACATCAGTAAAGGTTTGTCCCATAGTAGTGACACTACTGTCGGGGAATGAAGTTGTTAGAGACATCAGTAAAGGTTTGTCCCATAGTAGTTACACTACTGTCGAGTAATGAAGTTGTTAGAGACATCAGTAAAGGTTTGTCCCATAGTAGTTACACTACTGTCGAGTAATGAAGTTGTTAGAGACATCAGTAAAGGTTTGTCCCATAGTAGTTACACTACTGTCGAGTAATGAAGTTGTTAGAGACTGTGGGGTGTGTATCAATCTTCTTATTGTACTTCTGCTTGTATTCCCTTTTGTCTGTAGGCATGGCGGGTAGGTGTAGTTTTCTTTTGTGTGTCAGATGTGTCGTCATTGCTGTTGTCCTTCCATATTTCTTCAGTATCTTACTTACACCATCTATCCATCATTTTTTGGGTCTCCCTATTGCTCTGTAATCATCGTGTCTTGTGTTGTTTATCCGCATTGCTTGTAGATTTAGTGTCATTCTTTTGTCAGACGTCCAAACCACTTTATTGTCTGCCTTCCTATGTAAGTTTACACGGTGTAGCAGCCACCTTCTTTCTGATATCTTCTTTCCTGGGAGCCCGACCGACACAGGTGTATCAATGTTAGTGGAATTTATGTTGAGTGACAATGTAAGTTCAACAAATAAATGGTTTTCAAGATCGTATAATTTATTTTTAAATAGATTTTTGAGACCCATAGACTGGTTGGCTCTGGTAGGATGTCGATACATCAATTATATGTCCGTTACATAATTCAAATATGAGATTATACTCATCTGATACAATTACATGCATGTAATGAAATTACATGCATTTGATAAAATAACACGCATATAATAAAAATACATGCATATGATAAATTCAATATGTGTGCTAAAATTACATGTATATTACAAGAATGCATGCGTGGGGTTAAAATTACATGCATATGAACTAAATTACACGCATGTTAAAATTACTCGCACGAGATAAAAATTACACACATGTGTTAAAATTACTTACACGAGATAAAAATTATATGCATGAAATAAAATTACATACGTATTATAAAATTACATGCACATTTTAAAAATTGCATGCAACATGATTAAAATTACTTGCAAATGGGACAATTACATGCGTATGATAAAATTACATGAAAATTAAAACTACAGGCATATAATTAAAATTACATGCATTTGATACAATTGCATGCAAATGTAAAAAAAACATGCATAGGCTCAAACTAAACGCGTGTGAACATTCATCATCATCATTCATCTTTTCGATGCAAAGTAAAGTAGACCCTGTAAACTATACAGCTTCGTGTAAATGATACAATTATGTATAAAAGATCAAAGGACTGACATGCAGTTTTACATATAAATAGAAACAGGTTTATATTATTCTGATCGTTATGTCCCTCTGATCAGAACTGGCCCTCTGATCAGTACTGGCCCTCTGATCAGTTCTGGCCCTCTGATCAGTACTGGCCCTCTGATCAGTACTGGCCCTCTGATCAGTACTGGCCCTCTGATCAGTACTGCCCCTCTGATCAGTTCTGGCCCTCTGATCAGTACTGGCCCTCTGATCAGTTCTGGCCCTCTGATCAGTACTGGTCATCTGATCAGTACTGGCCCTCTGATCAGTTCTGGCCCTCTGATCAGTACTGGCCCTCTGATCAGTACTGGCCCTCTGATCAGTTCTGGCCCTCTGATCAGTACTGGCCCTCTGATCAGTTCTGGCCCTCTGATCAGTTCTGGCTCTCTGATCAGTACTGGTCCTCTGATCAGTTCTGGCCCTCTGATCAGTACTGGCCCTCTGATCAGTACTGGCCCTCTGATTAGTTCTGGCCCTCTGATCAGGAAAGAGATTATAATAATAATACTAGTTGTCCATCGCAAGCGAAGATGGTGACATCATCAGGCAATTTCTGCGAAATATGTGTTTTCTGATGGTTGTAAAGACCAATCCTGGAACGACACCCCCTGTCACATTCAGGGCACCCATGCGGAAGCCGGCAATGGAATCGTTGTAATTATTTCTACTTTGGGCAGTACGCTTTCGCTGAGCTTCATCGATATCTGCACCCTCTGCGATCTGAGCACCTGTGGTGATACTAGCCCGCTAGGTCGTACGGTACGGTATTGTGCTAGCGTCTCCCTGGAGGTGACAACAATATTGGAGCATTTCAGAGATACTTTCAAAGAGTCTCTGTAGCGTTTCCTCTGCCCTCCTTGAGAACGTCTGCCTGTTTTGAGCTAATCGTATTACAGCTGCTTGTGGATACGTTTATCTGGCATTCAAATAACCTGTCCCGCCCATCATAGCTGAGTCAACTTCAGAAGTGTTTAGACTAACATGTTAGTTTTGTTAATAATAGTAATAACAACCACATCGTGTGTCACACTTCGCGAATATAACTTGGGATTCAATGTATTTACTTGTAAAAGTTACTTTCGTCAAACTAATGGTGGGGCGGTTACGGTATACGTTTGCAAAATACGTTTAACATTAACAGTTGTACATTGCGTGTATGTTAACTTACTTAACTTAACGTTGCTATACTGGTATACTCTGTAGAGTCTGTATACAACCAGTTTCTTTTACATTTCCTTGCTCTAAAAGCTATGTGCATCCAATCTACTCTTAAATGCATTAATTGTCCCTGCCTACACTACTTCCTGTGGCAATGCATTGCAAGTATTCACCACTCTCTGACTAAAAAAATATTTCCTAATATCTGATCTGAACCTCTCTTTAGTAACTTTGTAGCTATGCCCTCTTGTTCTTGTGGGTGGCTGTATTTTAAAAAAATGGTTATAGTCTAATTTATCCATTCCTCTGATCATCTTATAAACCGGTATTAAGTCACCACGAATTCTTCTCTCTTCTAGACGCTGTAGGCCGGTTTTTCTGAGTCGTTCCTCATAACTGTAATTCTGGAATCCCACTATCAGCTTTGTCGCTCTTTTTTTGTATTCTCTCCAGCATTTTTATATCTCCTCTATGACAAGGACTCCACACCTGTACACAGTACTCCAATCTAGGTCTAAGTAAAGATTTATACAGTTTGACTATTTCTTCCTTGCTCCTCTGTTTAATATTTCTTTTTAGCATACCTAACATTGCATTTGCCTTTTTCACTGCTACCTGAGCCTGCTCTCTCACCTTACCTGTATGATCTATTATAACTCCCATGTCCCTTTGTTTAATGGCATATTCAGTTGCCCTATACGTGAGCGGCATGTAGACACCCTTTGGTGTAGTACTCTCCGGACATGACATGGCGACTGTTGGCGAGTCTTGGGTAATCGTAATACTAAGATGGAGGTTAGCGATAGATTTACACGTGAATGAAAACAAAACAGATATGTACAGTTTTACAAATGGGTATACATTCATTGAACGGCTGATTGGCGCAATGTTAGAGTACTAGCTTTTCATGGCAATGGTAGGAGGTTCATTTCTCGCTACCGACAGCTCCAGTTGACCCAGCTGTGAATGGGTGCCTGGTTGACGGTTAATGAAGGAACAAAAGGCAGGGAGGAAGGGAACTGGCCAACCACGCTCACAAAACTGTGATTTGGAACAACGAAGGCTCCAATACTTCATCCCTGACGGCAGTGTCGGCTATGGGCCTACTTTTACCGTTATTTATACATTGACTGTTTTATGTCTTTAGCTATTTCTGTGTGTCCGTGAAAATTATGCGCGTAAGATGGTATACATTTAATTTATTTAGTAACAAGTATGTGTCAGTATGGACACAAGAGTGGTTATAATTGGCGTAAAGATAATATGGTTTATGATTGGAGTAAAGATAATATGGTTTATGATTGGAGTAAAGATAAGATAGTTTATGATTGGAGTAAAGATAAGATAGTTTATGATTGGAGTAAAGATAAGATAGTTTATGATTGGAGTAAAGATAAGATAGTTTATGATTGGAGTAAAGATAAGATAGTTTATGATTGGAGTAAAGATAAGATTGTTTATGATTGAGGTAAAAATAAGATAGTTTATGATCGGGGTAAATATAAGGCAGTTTATGATCTAGGTAATTTTAAGGCAGTTTATGATATATGTAAATATAACGCAGTTTATGAACGGGGTAAAAATAAGACAGTTCATAATATAGGTAAATATAGGGCAGTTTATGATCTAAGTAAATATAAAGCAGTTTATGATTTAAGTAAACATAAGGCAGTTTATGATGTATGAACAAAATGGCAGTTTATGATAGGGGTAAATATAAGGCAGTTTATGATCGCGGTAAATATAAGACAGTTTTTTAATTTAACAAAATATAAGGCAGTTTTTTTTTTATCTAGGTAAATATAAAGCAGTTTATGATCTAGGTAAATAAAAGGCAGTTTATGATCTAGGTAAATATAAGGCAGTTTATGATCGGGTAAATATAAGGCATTTTATGATCGGGTAAATATGAGGCAATTTATAATGGGGTAATAAGGCAAATTATGATCGGGGTAAATATATGGCAGTTTGTGATGGGATAAATATAAGGCAGTTTATGATGGGGTAAATATAAGGCAGTTTGTGATGGGTTAAATATAAGGCAGTTTGTGATGGGATAAATTTAATCAGCTTATGATCAGCGTAAATATAAGTCACTTTATGATGGGGTAAATATAAAGCAGTTTATGATCAAGGTAAATATAAGTTAGTTTATGATGGGATAAATACAATCAGCTTATGATCCAGGTAAATATAAGTTAGTTTATGGTGGGATAAATACAATCAGCTTATGATCAAAGTAAATATAAGTTAGTTTATGGTGGGATAAATACAATCAGCTTATGATCAACGTAAATATAAGTCACTTTATGATGGGGTAAATATAAAGCAGTGTATGATCAATGTAAAAATAAGGCAGTTTATTTTCAGGGTACAGATAAGACAGTTAATTATCGGAGTAAAGATAAACCAGCTTACAGTTACCATCTTGATTGTGCTAATACCACAGATAACGAAATAAACGAGAACCTGGCCTTGACATCTGGAAGCTGATTTATGAATAAAGAACATGAGCACCTGCACGGGAGACAAGCTGGAAGGTGAGAATTGCATTGTCAGTTCGTGTGTCTTCTTCCTAGTACCAGGAGTTTATGCATTGTCAGTTCTTGTGTCTTTTTTCTTCCTAGTACCAGGGGTTTATGCATTGTCAGTTCTTGTGTCTTTTTCCTTCCTAGTACCAGGGGTTTATGTGCTCTTCGACGACGCACAAGAGTTGACGTCTATTTGTCGATTATTTCTGGATAGACAATTTGTCCCTGGTCAAACCTAAAACTATTCTTTACGCGAAGAAGCGTATAATAGGTGACGGTCTGAAGTCTGCCGGGTGTGATAAGATAACATACCATCGAGACCGACCTACTTGGTGTATTTTGTTTCGGCATGGGGGGGGGGGGGGGGGAGGGGTGGGGGGGTGGGGGGTGTTGTTAAAGGTTTGGCTACTGGATTCTACTGGCGCGAGCACGTCAATTTCAGCCACTGACCGTAGTCTTTTAGGTTATATAAGGACGTATTGGCCAGTGTATGGATGCGAGTGTGTATATGATTACGTGTGTTCTACTATGGCCGTTTTGGATCACATAAGTTTTGCCAATCCTTTCTGTACGCGGAGAAGTGGTCATAGCGAGAAAAATCCCCCATATGCCCAGTGGATTTATACCCCATACATCACACACTTCCCTTACGTGTTGTGGTTAGATCTAGTCATGCGTTTTATACGGCGTTGATGTAGCGCAGTGGTTAGTGCACTGACTTACCAGATGAGCGGTCAGGCTTTGGTCCCTAGTTGTTGCGGAAGTTTCCCAATCTCAAAACGCAACAGTCTAAAAAAAATAGTTACCAGAAAGGTACCCTAGTGGGCAGTTGTTCAAGAAAAATATGGACCTAACACCATATACTCTATGAATCCCGTTGGTGGGATATCGGGCTCTTTACTTGTAACTACATTTTAGTAATTACATTTCAAACGGTGGACCATTGTTGGGGAGGGGGGGGGGGGGGTAGCGAGGTCTGGGCTGGACATTCCACTCGTTAAAGGAAAGTGAAGCGTCTGATATAGCCTCTCCTTTCCAGATGTAGTGATCGCCTCTGGATTCACTGTTCGGCTTGCCGTTCAGGAGTTTCTATACCATTAGCCTCTCCTAGATTATTGTGTCCCTAGCAGCACCTTCATGAGGGGCGCCCTGTTTTCTACAGAGCTGCTGTGCGGCGCGACCGAGTACCCGGCGGTATAACTGGGCGGGCAGATTGGGCTCATTAGCCTTGGTTGGCAGCCAATCTAAGAGAAGGTAAACTCTGACTCTAAACCTGGGGAGACGAAGCTCGTTAGCCTGTTCAGGAGAGTGCTGGCTAGTCTTAGGACGATGAGAGTATCATTGGATGTCTCGAGTAATTAGCATCTGCTGGCAACGAGTCCATTGCCTTGTGGAAACCTCGGGAGAGCGTAGATCTACGGGAGTAAACCCAGACAGAAAATCTAAAGTGGTAGCACTTAAGGCAGATGGTTTCAAAATTGCGAATTCATTCCGGCAGCTCCTGCAGCTGAGCTGGGACCAAATTGTCATGCTTTGCATTCCTTTGGATTACACCAGCGAGGCCGGGAGGGGGATCCTGAAGGTTGGGCAACCCAGGGTCTCCATATTCAGCGCCCAGGCTTGCGACCTGAGAGGCTACTCATAGGGTGCCACGCGCAAGACTGAGACGCCTATGAATGGACCAGTGTAGTCGTGTATATACGACTATTTCATCATTAGTGACTCGCCTGTTGCCACGGACAAAATGGTCTATCTACTGTTTCACTGTGTTGGTTTCCACACTTGCTGATCTCACACGACCCGATTTATCAATGCCATTCTGTCTTCCATTTTGAAATTTTACGACCCGTTCATACACTTTCCCCTGACTTAAATTGTCTCCATCCTGAACCTTCATTCTTCTATAGAGTTCAGGTGCCACATCCTTTGACTACAAAAAGCCAATCATTCCTCGTTGCTATTTCACGATACAAGTTGACAGTGGCACGGCCATCTGTACTAAAAGCCTCAGTGCTGGCCGCCATTTTGCCTGCTGACGTCACAATTCCCGTCCTATAGAATCTTACACTGTCTAACAGTACGAACGTATACAATGGCATGATTTCGGAAGTATAAACTGATTTAATACAGATGGCCGTCAAAGTGAGGCGACCACATTTTGCGCTATATTACGCATGCACATACTGCTCGATCAACACAATCCTACATGGAGAATTGCTGAAGAGCCATTTTGTCTCCTGAAATAAGATTTTCCGTTCTAAATACTCTTCCGTGCACTCCATAATACAATTGATGTTACTTAATGACTGTCCCTAGTATTAATATGTCCAAATAATATCCTATTGTATGTCTTTTTCATTAACCACGATATGTGTCGTTTTCATCATTATCATCATCATCATGTTGTATGTCGTTTGCAGAACATCGCTCTCATGACAGCCGATCTGTAAGACACTAGATACCTGGCCAGCTCTCCCGCCTCTGCCACTGTCAACCCAGGAGCCTCTGTAATGTCCCTTGTCCATCTTTTCCTCGGTCTGCCTCTGCATCTTTCGCCAGGCACCACACTCTCTGGTATCGTTCTTTTTAAGGAGAATATGACGTTTGATGTGGTCAAAGTGTGTTCATTTCTTAGACATAATTTTGGCTGGAGCGAAACGTGCAGTCTAGTTGACAGTGAACTCGCTTGCGAGACTGGGATTACGGCGTGACAGGGTTCGAATTCAGAGACGCACCGAAATTAATAATCCTGGACGTGGTTCGTGCCTGGTACGGCCGCTCCTCCAGTTGACCCACCTGTAAATGTGTACCTGACGTATGTGTTGGGAAGTAGAAACACAACAAAGAAGGGAACTGGCCACCCGACCTCATATTGGCTTCAGCTTAGTACATGAAGAGTATCTTCATCTCTGATCGCAATTGTTGCAATGTGACTGAGAAGAAGAAGAAGAAGAAGAAGAAGAAGAAGAAGAAGAAGAAGAAGAAGAAAAAGGAGAAGGAGAAGAAGAAAAAGAAGAAAAAGAAGAAGAAGAGGAAGAAAAAGAAGAAAAGGAAGAACAAGACGAAGAAGAAGAAGAAGGTTGTTTACTAGCTCGTTTTGTTCTATTTCCAACATTTTTCCAGAACATGCTGACAAGCATCACGAGCTGTGCCTGGTGTGTGGCGACAGAGCCTCAGGCCGCCATTATGGTGTCAAAAGCTGTGACGGCTGTAGAGGTTTCTTCAAAAGAAGCATTCGCCGGAACCTGGAATATGTTTGCAAAGAAAACGGAAGTTGCGTAGTGGATCCTGTACGCAGGAATCAGTGCCAAGCTTGCCGGTTCAAAAAATGTCTTGAGGTCAACATGAACAGAAACTGTAAGTGCTTATACTTTCATAAAACCATTTTTCATTATTATTTATCGCAAATGTATTTCTGACAATGTTTGATCATTATCCATGTATATCCGGCTATTACTGTTGATATTGCTTTGTTTGCATTCAACCATAATTTCGTACCATATCTTATAATTATTTATTCATTTAGCATACATTTTCTTGAAATATGTATTCAATCATTAATGAATGGTGGGGACGGCGTGGGCTAGTGGTTAAGTGACACGGCTCACAACCCACTTACGCTGGGTTCGATCCCCATCACAGCACCGGCCCTTACCCCGGGGAAGCAAACCCTTAGAAAATGCAGGAGGAAGCAGACCCTTACATAAAATGCATGCTGAAGTTGGATGCACTGGGCCGACAGACGCAAAATAAAAACCACAGTGCAACGCACACGGTCTTGGGGAATAGAGAAATAAGACGAACGCAAAAAAAAAAAACAACAACCCAAAAAACATTAATTAATTGAATTCTTCTCTTGGAATTCAACAATAACAATTTTTCCAGACGCCACTTTCCAGACCTATAGACCGAAGAATCTCCCCAACACTGTTCACATCTACCCTTGTGGAAGCTTCGAAGTCTCTAAACTGGCAGGATCGATGTGTCAACATAGATGGCGAGGTACTCTCGCGTTTTGCTCGCGACGTTGTGGTATTCAGCCACAGAATGGCAGACGCTGAACAAGGTCTAAAAGATCTTAATGAAGCAGGCAAAACTGTTGACCTTAATATGAATAGAAGGACTCACTTTCTAGTGAACACTGTCTGCTCTACGGGGGAGAACACTTTCTGCTCTACTGGGGAGAACACTTTCTGGTCTACGGGGAAGAACACTGTCTGCTCTACTGGGAAGAACACTTTCTGCTCTGCTGGGAAGAACACTTTCTGCTCTACTGGAGAGAACACTTTCTGGTCTACGGGGAAGAACACTGTCTGCTCTACTGGGAAGAACACTCTCTACTCTGCTGGGAAGAACACTTTCTGCTTTACTGGGGAGAACACTTTCTATACTACTGGGAAGAACACTGTCTGCTCTACTGTGAAGAACACTTTCTGCTCTGCTGGGAAGAACACTTTCTGCTTTACTGGGGAGAACACTTTCTACTCTACTGGGAAGAACCCTGTCTGCTCTACTGTGAAGAACACTTTCTGCTCTACTGGGAAGAACACTTTCTGGTCTACGGGGAGAACACTTTATTGTCTGCGGGGTAGAACACTTTCTGGTCTACGGGGCAGAACACTTTCTGGTCTACGGGGGAGAACACTTTCTGGTCTACGGAAGACTGCGATTGGAAAACGAGCTCATCGAAAATGTCAATGTGTGTCTACCTAGGCAAGGAAGTCAACAACAACAACAACAACAACAACAACAACAACCACAACAAAAACATTGGTAAGGAGATCACGTGTAGGAGAGTGCCGGGTTGGCCCAGCTTGGATTCAACCGATTCTTCAGCAAATGGCGGACACTAAGGTCAGGATTCACACCTTCACCTAACACAATAAACACCCACACATCTCACCTTCTCCCCCCACAATAAACACCCACACATCTCACCTTCTTCCCTACAACAAACACCCACACATCTCACCTTCACCCCCCACAATAAACACCCACATATCTCACCTTCTCCCCCAACAATAAACACC